>JARKHS020032043.1:0-18934 GCA_030143305.2 Amblyomma americanum
TCTCCATGTCCATACAGTGTTCATGGATGGCAGTTGTTCGGATGACGTTAATGGGTTAACGCCCGTATGTGCGAAACTGGTCATTACATTCGTAGATCCCTGGGACTCTTCCTAGCACTCCTGGCGCAGTGTTTCAGCGGTCAAGCAATGCGACACTGCCCTTCTATGGCAGGTGCTGCCATCGGTGGGACTTGGGTTGCTTGGGTTGGGTAGCGATCCAGGTTGCTCTCACGATTAATTGAGCTGCCGCCTGACACGGTGATAATAATAATAATAATTGGTTTTTGGTGGAAAGGAAATGGCGCAGTATCTGTCTCATATATCGTTGGACACCTGAACCGCGCCGTAAGGGAAGGGATAAAGGAGGGAGTGAAAGAAGAGAGGAACAAATAGGTCCGTAGTGGAGGGCTCCGGAATAATTTCGACCACCTGGGGATCTTTAACGTGCACTGACATCGCACAGCACACGGGCGCCTTAGCGTTTTTCCTCCATAAAAACGCAGCCGCCGCGGTCGGGTTCGAGCCCGGGAACTCCGGATCAGTAGTCGAGCGCCCTAACCACTGAGCCACCGCGGCTGACACGGTGGGCAGGCTGCTCACCTGAGCAGGTGAGCAGCCTGACACAAAACAGGCTTCAGGCAAACAGACAGATGAACACAAAACGGCTAAATGCGGGGAATGGCCACTGTAAGTGCTAGCGCACTAAAAGAAAAGAAAACATTACAGGGATCCGCATCGCTTCCGCGGTCAACGCCCTCTGCGCGACGACAAGCGAATCGCGCCTGGGCGAAAGCGCGGTGGCATTTGCCCCCGGTGCAAAGCGTGACCAAATGTAAAGAAAGGACGCCTCCGCTGCCAACAAGAAGCAGAGCAGAGCTGAAGCCCGTACGCTGACGAAAACAAACTCGGCGCGCTGCGGGGACGGAAGGCCCCGGTGTCGATTCCGATTCGCGGAGCGGGGAACGGCCTCCTTTCTCGGCCCGTCTTTCGCGGTGCCTCTCGCAGCCGGCAATTATTCATTCGACGGTCCGCCCTCTCAGAGCTCGCCGGACAGCCGAGGAAGGTGCTCGTCGTGCCCACCGGCTCGGAATGATCGGTGCCCGCCGCTCCGCTTCCTCGGGCCGAGTTGGGCAGAGAGCTTCCGTCTGCCGAAGTGGAAGAGCATACAACGCAATGTACTTACACTCTACATGGCGCACAACACCCGAACTTATCGAGCTAGTTGAGTACAGCGCTGCCACCTTTTGGACACTGCAAAAAGAGCTCGCCTGCATTCACGCACGCGGGCAAGCAGTCGCGCGAAGCTTGACTATCGTGATCCGGGTTGATGTCCCATTGCTGGACATTTGTCTAAGTGTCATCAGATATCAGAGAGTGAAGCGCTGGATAGAGTGCGAGCGGTGGGATGCTGTTGGCGATCAGAAACGCCGCTGGTCCATTCCTCGCGGTTTTGGTCACGTCCTCAACGGACATCGAACCAAGGTGTAGTCCACCTCACTTCTTACACTCGAGTCGAGGCTGTGAGCGAGGTGCAGTGGCTTTCCGGGGCGTGTTACTGGCTCGCAATTCTGGTGCATTGCAGGAGTTTGTGATATCGAGAAGAAGGAGAGCTCAGAGAGTCCATCTAGTTTCCTAAAGTAATCTGGTAGGGCTCCTGTTATTATAATGATATTATTTTTATAGTGTTAGTATGACTCCTGCTATTGCGTAGTATTGATACCACGCTGAAGAGCTGAGTGGTCGCTTTTAAACCTGTGCCTTGCGTTGCTCATTGATTAAAGCTAAAGCACTGCGCTTGGAAGAAGGCGCCACTTGTCAAAATTAGGCCTTTATCGCATGATAGCGTATACCTTAATATACTGATAGCCACAGCCTGGGTTCGAATGAAGTCTTCGTACCTGTGATAAGAGCCCGGTTGGGTATTCATGGTTGCAGCCTTACAGGTAGCCAACAGCTCCTAACTTCGCTGCTCGAATACTTTCCGCCACACAGAATTCCCATGCAAAATTTTGAACATTACGTTTCTTGGCTGTACTGTGCTTCGGAGGTGTCATTGCTTTGTCGCGATGTGTGCGCACGAACTAACGGCTTAACAGTCAGTAACACGGTGGCCTCAGCCACTCTATATCACGCAAGCGATCACTTTTCCTTGCTGGCGTGCCGTGGTCGCCCTCATCTGTTATCACTCAAGCCCGTCGGCTAAGGACAGCGCAGACGGAGAGACTAGCATCGTCTTGTGTGGCCCGTCTGTTTGACGCGAGCGGACGTGTGTCTCGCTTCATCCGTCACATTACACGCGCTCGTCGAGTTAGCGCGCTTCTTGCCCCCTTGAGAAGAGAGAAGCATGACCGGAGATGGCTGAAACGGAAGCGTTGTGGCGCAGGGCCCCAATAGCACAGCGTTGCACCGAACAACAACGACACGTTCCGCATTGAGCGCCTTACAAGAGCCGCGTTCAGCGACCGGACGTCGACTGCTGGTCTGGACAAGCGCAAACAGACAGGCATCCGCCCCTTCGCCCGGACAGGCCCAGCGCTGCTGCCTCGATGAAACGCCGGCTCGCAGCGCGCAGCCTGTATTTAGAGAAACCGTACGTGTCACTCGTTCCGCGACATCTCGATACGTGACTCGGCGCTTCATCCGCCCTCCCTCCTTCCTGAGGGAAGCAAGCGATGCGTTCTGCTCCTGTCCGTTCCTAGCTAGGCGCTGCGTTTATCAACGGCGCCTACCCGAGTCAGTCTCGATCGAGCTTTCACCTCCCCCTCCTCCTCTGTTGCGTTCTTTCGTTCTTCCCTTTGTTGCGCGGAGGCGACCGGCAGAAAAAGAGGCGCAGGTTGGTCCCCGCAGCTGCTGGCTGCTGTCCCTGGCGGTGGCGCGAAGAAGCGCCGGTGCCCGATGCGAAACGATCTTAATGACAGTGCCACCACCGCCGTCGCCGAGTTATGAAACCGGTGAGACGGAATCGAGAACGCGCCGCGGCTCCCTCTAATTGACGGTTAGGTCTCTGTGAAACGAAGCGGCCATAATTGGTAATTCCCGGGCTGAACCGAGAAGCCCAGAAACAGCCCCCCCCCCCCCCTCCTGTGTGTGTGTGTGTGTGTGTGTGTGTGTGGGGAAGGGGGGGGGGTTGCATGCCCGCGCGCACTGCACAGCTTCCCTTTCACTTGCAGGCGCGCGCGCTCTCTCGATCTCCGAGAGACGTCACGGAGATATGTTGCAGCCCCTGGTCCCTCCCCCACTCCTCGCCACGTGTCATCGTCATCTCTCCAGCTTGTTTCGGCGGATCGTTTTCTTTCTTCCTTTCTTTTTCTGTTATTCTTTTGCTCCCTATCTCCGCCTCTCTGTTTGTCTTTCAGCCCCCACGAACCTGTGCTTTCGTCGCTGCTGTGCTCCCAGCTCAGAATTCGCTTCCGCGTGAGCTGCTTGGCATCGCTTTGCGCGTGACGGCTGGGGACTTCGGCCGTGTACAGTTAGTTTCCTCTCGCTTCACTTTCGTCGTTTTTGCGCTCGCTTATGTGCGCGACATGGGGGCCCCCGCCTTTTAGAGAAGCTGTGTCGCGGTCACAATAAGGCTTGTGTCGAAGAGGAGACACACGTTTGGTGATCGGGTTCGTCGTTGGTGGACGACCTTGCGATATGGAACCTGCACATTGCACGTTATCTCGTTCGGTGAACAGCGGTTCGCTACTTCTGCGAGCATGATGGAAAACGGGCCAGAGTAGTGCTCCGCTGAGCAAAAGCGATAGCCTTTTCGAATAGACAGGCAATCGTCCACTATGCCATGTTCGTTCTCTATTTCTACTTTTGTTTTTGTTTATTGATGGGCATGACTTGAAAAATCAGTGGTCAATGCGGTTTCTTGCTGTTTTCCTCTTCCTTTCTCTTTTGTTGCGATGTTTGTCCACGTGAGCGTTCGGCTACGGGCTGTGATCGCATGTCTACAGGGAAGCTGTTTCCGCAGGTGCACTCAATACTTTAGTAGTAGCAGCAGTATTAGCAGCAGCAGAAGCAGATGCAGTGGTATATAGAGTCGAACCTCTATGACGAAACGGTTTATAACGAAATAGTGTATATAGACGCTTTACAGCGGCGTATCATGGGGGCTGCCATCTTTGATCACGTGATCCCGCCGCCATTACACGCCTCCTGACTGCTCGGCGCGCGCCTCGCCGCGACGGCTTCTGCGCCTGATGGTTCGGTTCTGGCCGGCTGTGTTTCGGCTGATACGGTTGTAAACGACTGGGAAGACGACACTATCGTTTGTCCAGAGATTCGAAGGACATGTGAGAACCCTAATTTGATCACAGGCGTGAAATCATGATCGGGCTTCATGTCGCGGACAGCCGCTCGGCTCTCCGCTTCTTCGAGCCAACGAATGGATCGTCTGAATGCTTGTATTTGCATCCGCGGGAAGCTTTGCTGAATGTTTTTTTGTTATTATCTAAAACGCTAAGGTGTAATGCCCCAGCGGCAGCGCAGGTCGTTGTCCTATTTCGTACTTGCATGCAGACACCGCTCTAAAATGCTCACATATGCACATCGTACGCATTTGTTTACAACCTGTTAACGGCGCGTAGGAAACCTATAGAATACTTTCTGCAGGTTTGTTAAACACAGAAAGGCGACAAAAAAGATACACACAAAATGTTAACTACCATGGTAGCAGTACCATGCATCAAGCAGCCTGCACAACCTGGCGTGCAATCGTTTCTAGGTATTCAGCGCTATAATTGTTATAACGCGCGCACGGCAACGCGTTCACACTGCACGAAGTTCACAATTATGTCAGCCTCACATATAAAATTGTGGTACGCTCCACGCTCGATATGCGGACGTGATGCTCCAGGTCTCGTTGGTGATAAGTAATCAGCTTCACTCTGAGCTCTGGCCTTCGGAGTTACTTTTAGTGACTGTGTTGCATGGACCACGAGCAAGTGACAACAACCCGGCACAGCAGCCGTAACGCAAACGCTTTATTCCGAATATGGTCCACGAGAACCGCGCTACTCGGCGCGAAGTTCATCAGTAGCACACAAGAAGGCATGCAATGCACGGTAAGCGCACGGCTGTACTCTGCACAATCTGTACGCAGTAGCGGTATAGCGTAAGTCTTCCTTTTTTTCCGTTCCTATTTCGGCCTCGGGCGCTCTTGTTATAATGGCCGCACGCCTTAACTTACGGTCACGGGGGTCTCGCTACACACGCAGACGCAACTGCACAGCAACTGAAAGCACGAAGTGGGGGTTTCGGTGGCGGAACAGCCTGTTCGTGCGGTAATGTTTTGCACTTACCCTCGCAGAGTTTCTAAGATCGAAGCCTTTCTTTCTGTATTGGCTATCTAGCGCTGGCGAACGTGTTTGTTGCGTTCGCCCGTTCGGAAAGGGCGCATGGCGAACGCGCGCGCAGGGGAAGCATGTCCTTGTGCAGCTCGGTTCCTTTAAGCTCTCAAACGATCGCATCCCGCCCCTTTAACTCTCTGTCGCAATTCTTGCATTCCACAACACAGCGTGTATTTCGTCGGCCTTTCCCCATCATCGCAGAAAGAAAACTTCGGCAGCCAGCCGCGATATTTGTGTTATTGCGTCCAGGCGCGCACGCTGGCAACTTACGAGGCCCGTAATGGCGCCGTGTTCCAAGCGCATCTGTGGCGCCATCTGGCATCAAAGGGAATAACTGCACGCTGTAAACGGTCTATAACGAAGGAATGACGATTCGCCTTGGAAACTCGGTCACCACGGGCTATAGCGAAGCTACGGCAATAACAAAGTAACTGCTGGGCCCCTTCAACTTCGTTATAAAGAGTTTCAACAGTATACGTAGTTGTTGTACGAGTAGTGGATCTTTTAGGGGTATTGGTAATGGGGGTGGGTGTTTACGGTGGTGGTCGGAGTAGTAGTGGATGTTTTTTGTAGCTGTGGTGATAGCATTGCAGTAGTAGTAGCACGTAATACAGAAGGGGTAGTAGTACAGCATATCAGTAATAGCACAACAATAACAGTGCATCATCGCACCGACGAGATTGTGGCATAGTTTTGTGCAGACAGCGTGGAAGATCTTTTCGGATTCCTCCTACTTTTCTTAGCTGCACGGCTTAGAAAAACGGAGGGACGAAATTAAATAGTACCTGAATCTCTACTGTGCAGTCTACGATTCAAAACACAAGCAAACAGGGAGCAACTCTCGATGGAGTCTCTCATTCTTGAAGCACATCGTTTAAGTTGCTGGATAGTGTAATCCTGTACGCTGTCAACCTCCGGAAAGCTTTTCATTTTGGGGAGTCTGAGATGAGGACGTCTGAGTTCAGTGACCTGTGCCAAAGCAGTAGCGGCTGAAAGAAGGCACGATGGCTTTACTGTTTGTTTTATAATAGTTCAACGACTTCAAATGACATCGCCGATGTTCGAAACATCCATGGTATAATGTCGTTTGCTGTTCAGACAGTATACTTACCGCCAAGTAAACAACAATGACGGTCTAGCGTATGAGCAGGAAAATTTGCCATTCCGAGAAGCAATAGTTTACCCTTGAGCAAGCATTTTATGGCGGTGAAGCTAAATCGAAAGAATTTAGAGCAGTGCACATCTTTGGCCCGAATTCCATGTCGCAATGTTTCGGCAGATTCCTTTCAAGAGACGAGAGTCCTCGTAACTCCTTCAGAGCGCCGTAGCAATAAAGCAACCCAGCAGAGCCGACCGCTGTAACATAAGACTTCTACGATATGAGCTCCTTTCTGCTCATGGTGAAAAGATGAAACCGCTGACTCAAAGGTCAAAGTCTCTGTTTCTTGGTGCGCCAAGTCGCCGGCAAACAATTTCCTGTCGCTCAAGAAATAAACGTCGTATCTTTATAGAGCGTAAAGAGGTTCGAAGTATTGCTGCCAGTCCATTTATTTTTCTTTAGGTCTAGCTTTTCGTCGTTCTAATAAGAATCATGGGATACGTGGAGTTGGCAACACCACTACGTTCTGTTGTCCCGCAGTAGTCTTGACCGAAGGAGAGCCCACAAGTGGATTTAATAACCAGCCAGCCTTTGCTTCGACGTCTTCAATCGCTACACTGTCGGCCTCGGTCGAGTCTCGTGAGAAGGAAACGTAATGTGCTCAGTTTCTCCATCGGAACTTCGTCTAGTACGCGAAGGAGAACTTCTCCTGCTCCACTAAGTGAATGATTACAATACACGTCCACCAGAGCGCAAAATAAAGCTATAAAGTATTCCTCTAACTGCAAACCTAGCTGCATGCGTCGCTTCGTTAGTCGCTCAAGCGCGTCCACTGTTCTTGAGATCGGCAAGTCTGCGTCGAATAGAAACGGAATGGAACCGAGGCAACGGAATCACTGCACCATGTACCATCCGCACTGGCACTGCACACCAAAGATGGCGTGCAGGCAACTGGCGTACAACGCGCGTTGGATGCGTGATCGAAGCTAAGTCCGTACACTTCCGCTCGGCAGGCGTCGGTACGCAACAATGGCGAGGGTGAAAGGAAAGGGCTTCCCTGGCGCGCCTTGTGTGGCTTCGGCCCGGTCTGCACACGGGACCCGAGCCGTCGCTGCAGCGGCAGGAGCTCCGATTGTGCGGCTGCGAAGCACTTCAACGACGCGTCGCAACATCCCCATGTCGAGAGGAGCCGGGGGCGAGATTTCCCCACCAGAAACCGGGCGCCCAGCTGAAAAGATTGTGAGGACAAATAAAAGGCGGTCTATATAGATTTCTTGGCGTGTTCTAATGCCGTAGGTTTCTTAACCGAGAACAGACCTTTAATATAATATGAAAGAAAAAAAACATTTAAATACGGGTGTTTTGACAAGTGCACTGCGATAACGCCTAGTTCTTTTTAGTATGTAGATATATCAAGATAGACGCATCAACACCCGCTTAACCATGGATCACGGAGTTCATAACAGTCTTGATGTTATCTGTCAGGTGATGTTTGGAGTGGCAGACAAATTATTTCATTTTAAACTCCTAATTTCGCAGCAATAGATAAGTGTTTCGGCGCAGAACGGTGCATAAACAGAGCCACAAAGACAGCAAATCGAATTTCACTAAAAATATAAATCGGATGGAGTTGTTTTCAGTATCACTTTTAGGGAGAAAACAAAATGCGATCGCCCCCGGTCCGTAGAAACGGTAGCGACAGGTGTGCCACCGAATCCTTGTCGCCTCCACTCCAAGGCCCACTTCGTACCTGTCAGCACGTGAAAAACGTTTTCTTTTTTTTTTAACCAGATACTATGCCAATGCGACGCTGTTTACCTGTGAGAAAGTTTCATCTGCACTGCTTGTTCTCCGCTCGGCCGGAATTCTGATCGACGTGTAATAACTATGTCTGCAACTGGCTTCTTTTTAGCCTTGCGAGTTTTCGTTGAATTTTGGGCGCAGCCGCTTTACCCGCCGCAGTGGCTCAGTGGTTAGGGCGCCCGGCTACTGATCCAGAGTTCCCGGGTTCGAACCCGACCGCGGCGGCTGCTTTTTTATGGAGGAAAAACGCTAAGGCGCCCGTGTGCCGTGCGATGTCAGTGCACGTTAAAGATCCCCAGGTGGTCGAAATTATTCCGTAGCCCTCCACTACGGCACCTCTCTCTTCCTTTCTTCTTTCACTCCCTCCTTTATTCCTTCCCTTACGGCGCGGTTCAGGTGTCCAACGATATACGAGACAGATAATGTGCCATTTCCGTTCCCCCAAGACCAATTATTATTATTATTCAGCCGCTTACTACAGCATGTGCCTGTATTTGCTTCTCATGCGCTCGTCATGTAGTACGTTTGAAGAGCCATGAAATGAGAGTAGCGCGAGCGCTAAGTGATATCAAGACTCACATTTAGGTGTTTTATACTACAGGGAGGAGTGGAGGACGAGGTTCCTAAGTCACATAGCCGATGCTCTTTCTTGAGGTTCATTGCTCCTGCTGCTCCTGTTTTTGCTTTGCTGTTGTTGGTGTTGTGGACGCTGTTGTTCTTCTGGTGTTGTCGCATGTTATTGATGTTGTTGCGCTGCGGTTTCTGCCTCTGGATGCTGTTGACGTCGTTAAGCTGCTGGCAGTTGTGCATTACTGTTGTTGTTTACGCTGTTGTGTTGCCGGTGATGGTGATGGTTGCGTTATTGCTGCTGGCGTCGTTGTCGAGGTCTCCGGCACCTCGCTTGCGTCTTTAAACGTTCGCCTCATCTCGTTCCTGGGTTCGAATCCCGGCCGCGGTAGTCGCATTTCATTGGAAGCGAAATGCAAAAGGCGCCCGTGTACTGTGCGATGTCAGTGCCCGTAAAGGAACCCTATAGGTGTTCGAAATTATTCCGGAACCCTCCACTACGGCGCTTCTTTCTGTCTTCCTTCTTTCACTCCCTCCTTCCTCCCTTCCCCCAACGGCGCAGTTGAGGTGTCCACCGAGTGTGCTACAGTTACCACGCCCTTCCTTCCCCGGTCAAAAACGTTGCACTTTGCATTTTTTTTCCAGCGCAGTGTGCCCCGCCACACATAAATAAGCGCGACTGCGGCGTCCACCGCTCTTTTCCGTCGTCTAAGATGGCCGGTGCAGAATAGCGGAGTTAGAACGTCGGAGACCGCGACCGGAAGCGTGCATACATCAAGTGAAGAGGAAGGGGGGGGGGGGGGTGCCACGGTTTTATTCTTCACCCTGCACGGCCCCGCGGTTGACTTTGAGAAATGGCCACCCGGCGCCGGGAAGATGGTGGTTGTGCTCAGGAGAATGGGCCGCCGTTGCTGCTGCCTATGCCTAGGACGCTCCGGATTCATTCATCGCAAGGGCCACGCCAGTGCCGCTTGGGCGGTGGCGATGCGGTGGGCAGGAGGTGGCGTCAGCCATTCTTTCCGAAGGGTGCGCGACGAATTGTTTTATGCGAGGCACTTCCTTTAGCTGCGTATTTATATGTATGCAGCGGCTGAACTTTTCCGCCCCGGAAAAGGGCGATTCCTTGCGGAGGCGGTGGTGATAGACGCGAAACGCAGACGCCGCAGGATCGAACGGTGGCATAGGTCAGCCGGTTGTTTTGCCCGGCCCCTGGAAACATTGTTGCTATAAATTGCGCCATGCGAAGGCGGTGGAGGTGCTTCGTGGCCTTGCTGCAGTCCGTTATGTGTGCTCCATAGAACCGAGAACAAAATACGGATAACAAAGGGCACAAGCAGTGACTTACGCTCTTTTTCGCAGACGGTGGAAGTAAAGATAGGTTCGTTCTTCTTGGTCGTGGTGAGATTTCGTATAACTCGTATACCGGGCTCCACCACCGGGTGCCCCACCGTCCGAGACGAGACGGTATAACAGACGAGATCCGGCAAAACTTGACTGAAGGAAGGAAAACTGAAACTTTATACAGGAATTCACATATTTACAACAGAATAAACGGCAAGCATGATTACATGGAACTGGCTAAGGGAAAATCTTCCCTCCTTGGCATCGCCAAAGATGCAAGGGATCTAAATCTAGCTCAGAACGCCTTTTCCCGGCTCCGGACCTGGTTTTAAAGACCTAGGAGACTGGCCCACCCCTTGCATCACCCAATCACAAACAACTAACACCTGATTGGTTCAAAAACTGTATGGCACGCCTTCCCGCTTCGGCAAGGTTCAAAACCCTTTCCCTAAAATGCCCAACACGAAAAGAACATCAAAATAGCTATACGAACATGGCATTCCGGGAATAGACACTCGAAATGATTGGCCCACCAGGTTTAGGTGGCACGCCCCATGCCTTCACAGTATTGCTCACACTCTCGCCCCCAGAAGAAAAAGCAAAAACAACCTCCCATTGTGCCCGCAGGCGCAATCGTTTTCCTTTGACTCTCGTCCGGCCCGCAGCTGTTCCGCACTTAGTCCTGTCATCGGACCACAGCGGGGCGCCTCTCGTGCGCATACGCGGCTTAGCTTGCCGCTGTTACGGACGAGGCGCGACAACATTCCGGGAGGGTCCAAACAACTGGGAGTCGTCTCTCGACAGATGCTTCAAGGAGGCGCCGGCGTGTCCGCGGTGCCACTAATGCACGCGGCGGCGTCAACGAGGGATCCGCATCTGTTGTTTACGGGGGTTAAAATGGACGTCCGCCGCCCGGGACAATTCCCCGAAACCGACGTCCCCATTAGCTCACGGCACGGGACCCCCCCGCGAGACGCAACGACAGTGTGTCGGGTGTCGGCAAGGGCGGCGGGCCGCGGCGCCGCGAGCCATCGGCGGTGGACGCGGCTGTGTTTGTTTAAGGCGAGCAGCTAAATGCTCCCGCCTCGGAAAGAGACCCCGTTTTCCCGTAATGAAACCTTCTGCGCGAGGGCAGCGTCGGCCTTTCGGTCCCCGCGCAGCGTTGTGCAGCGCAGGTGCCTGACCTTCGAAGCCGAGTGGGCCCCCATTAGGGCTGTTCATCACTGCCGCAGAGACAGCAGGAACCATAATGTGCCGGAAGTGGCGAGAGTGTGTTGGGGACGCGTCCTGGCAGCCCACGGACTGGGCGCGTGATCGACCTCACAGTGATTCAACGCAGCTGCCCATTCGATCCCTTCACACGCCCCCCCTAAGATTCTACCAGGGGCCCAAATGGCACCTTGTAGAATTATAACACAACGAGGGATCCCTTTTCGCCTATAAAATCGCTCTGAGGGCGACCTAAGTAGTGGGGATACTACTGCAAACACATCGCAACGCTGCAAACAAATTGCGACACTGCAAACAAATTGCGACACTGCAAACACATTGTGACACTGCAAACACACTGTGACACTGCAAACACATTGCGACACTGCAAACAAATTGCGACACTGCAAACACATTGTGACACTGCAAACACATTGTGACACTGCAAACACATTGCGACACTGCAAACACCCAAACGAGCGGATTACACCGCAGTTCCAGTTACTGCCACAGCACACGTCACTGGGTTTGCTCTTTGGTACACATGTCCTCTCTTCCTTGCCCCCCGGCGTGATCATTGCTGTCTGCCTCCCAGCTGTCGTTCGGCAACCTAGACAGCGCGTCAGCGTTACCGTGAGCGCTCCCTTTCCTGTGTTTTATTGACACATTATATCTCTGTAGGGCAAGTGCCCAACGCGTCAGCTTCGCTCCCTGAGGCGTGGTGAGAGTAAGAAAGGAGAGGGGGTTGTGGTCAGACACCACAGTAACCTGAGCGCCGAACAACCAGAGGTCGAACTTCCCCAGCCCCCAGATGACTGCAAACGCCTCTCTTTCTATGGTTGACCATCGAGCCTGCGTTGGAGAAAATCTGCAACTCGCGAACGCAATTGGCCGCTCGGAGCCATCCGCGGCACACTGGGAGAGACAGGCTCCCGCCGCAACCGCTGAGGCGTCCGTGTACAGCCAAAACGGCTTGCCAGCATCGGGCGTCCCGAGAGCCGCAGCTTCACAGAGTGCCGCCTTGAGTCGCTGAAACGCACTTTCAGCTTCCGCGGGCCACGGAATTTTGTTAGGAATCCTTTTCCCCGTTAGCTCTGTCAGCGGCGCTGCCACCTCCGCATAGTTGGGCACATAGCCCCGGTAATAACCGCACAGCCCGAGCACGCTACGGAGCTCTTTCTTCGTTTTCGGTGCCCTCAGTCCCCTAATGGCTTTCAATTTTTCGGGATCGGGTGCGTGATTTCCCGAGCCCACTATGTGTCCCAAGTAACGGATTGACCCTTTCGCCACCTGACACTTTTCCAGCTTAACTTTCAGGTTCGCCCTCTCTAACGCTGCGAAGACGGCGTGCAAGTGTCGTATGTGGTCAGGCAACGCCTCGCTGAACACGGCGATGTCGTCTAAGTACGCACACGCGTAGGCAGAATGCGGGAGTAAAAGCTCGTTCATGGCTCTTTGAAACGTCTGGGCCGCGTTTTTCAGCCCAAACGGCATTACCGTCCACGCAAACTGCCCCCGATGGCAGACAAAAGCGGTGAGTAGCTGAGCCGACTGTGCCAGGGGCACCTGCCAATACCCTCTTCTAAGGTCGAGGAGCGTAATGTACTTAGCCCTTCCTACGCTCAGAATGAGCTCCTGCTGCAACGACATCGGGTAGGCATCTGCCACTGTCCCCGCATTGAGCTTTCTAAAGTCCACACACATTCTCATCGACCCGTCCTTTTTGGGGACACAGACCACGGGATGGGCGTGGGGGCTTTCGCAGGGAAAAATCAGACCCATCTCAAGTAGCTCATCTACTTGCTTGCCCACTTCGCCTTTTAGGCTTGCGGGTATTCGATAAGGGTAACCTGACCTCGGTGTGAAGCCCTCCTCTAAAACGATCCTGTGTTCTCCTATTTTCGCTACTCCCGGCTTGTCGTCGAATAGGCCTCGGTGTTCGGTGAACACTTTGCGAATGAGGTCGCCTTCCTCCGCCTTCAGATGGGCCGTCATGTCCTTGGGGAGGACCGATACTGTAGCCCGCGTTGACACCGATCGAGGCACGTACTCTACTTCGCCAAACGCCCTGTCCTCATCAAATATCACCCCAACTGTCATTACGCGCTTCTGATACGGCCGTAGTTTGCTGGCGTGTACCAATTTTCGGGCACCTCCTGGCATCTGCACGAAGTACGAGTGTTCGCGATACTTTCCGTCAACGCTGCCCGGCCCTTTCCACTGCGGGAACATTTTTCCAGGACGTTGCTCGTCAAACACCAGCACACTGTCTCCTATCTGAAAAGTTTTGTCCTTCGCCCGCCTGTTGTACTGGGTCGCGTACGCGTTCTGCTGCTTCGAGCTCACTAATTGTGCCACCTCCGCTGCATGCTCTAGGCGCCTCTTCAGCTCCCGCATATACTGTGATGGGGACGGCCCCAGCATAGCTGGTACACTTATCTGTCCCGCCCAGCTGCGCTTTAAAACCACCAGCGGACCGGTTGGTTCTCGCCCGTACAGCATCTGGAACGGGGCGACGCCCGTCGTGTCATGTGGTACCTCGCGGTACGCCCATAACAAGAAGGGCACAAACTTGTCCCATTCCTTTCCTTCCTCCTGGATGATATGATACAGCATGTTCTTAAATGTCCGGTTCCAACGTTCGACCGCGCCGTTACTTTCGGGGTGCCCCGGCGTTGAAAACCTTGGCGAGCAGCCTAGCCTCTTCAGAAACTCTTGTGTGAGTTCGGCCGTAAAGTTTGTCCCGCAGTCTGAGGCGACTACTTCCGGAATTCCCGTCCGGCTGAACACCGTCAGGAGCGCGTCACAGGTGGCCTTCGCACTGAGGGAGCGCAAGCACACCACCTCAGGCCATCGTGTGCACAAATCGATGATGCACAACGCGTACCTGTGACCCCTTCCTGAGGGTGGATCCAATGGACCTATAACGTCGACGTTGACCTGTTCGAACGGGTATCGAGGCCTCGTTAGCGGTTCTATCGGCACTCTGTCCGTCTGGCGGCGATCCGCCCTTGTCTGACACCCATGGCAGCTGCTACAGTATGCCCTTACATCCCCTTCAATACCTGGCCAATAAAACGTGTACTTGATTCGCGCCTTAGTTTTCCTGAATCCAAGGTGACCGCCCCAGTTTGATTCATGGGCTAACCTAAGTACTTCTTGACGTCGGGATTTAGGGAGCACCAGCTGCATTACTGGTTGCCCAAGCAAGTTTTCCTTATGGTAGAGGAGACCGTCTACTTCAGTTATGCCACCTTTCCCAGCCCTGGCGTTTTTCCACACTTCTTGCAATGTGGCGTCATTGCGCTGCTCCTCCCTGAAAACCGCCGAGGCGCTGCTTTCCTCGGTTACACTACGAGCTGTGTCTTCGGCGATTAGTGCGCCGCTCTCGCTTGCCCTGCCGACCACGGCGTGCACTTCCGCGTGGGGAGTTACGCCCTCCTTGACTGGTTTCTCTTCTAGCGGCCCGTGTAAAGCCTGGACTCCATGTACGCGAAAACTCACGCGAACGCGAAGGCGACGGCGGCAAGCGAACGAGCGACGCCGTCGCGCGAAGCAAATGCATGTGTCGCTTGCCGTGTCGCTCGGATCTGCACCCACAGAAAATTTCGCTCATCGCCCGGAAGTTGCTTACGCGATTAGCCAATAGCAGCTAAGGCAGCGTACGTCACTGCCGGTAATTTTGCGCGCTTTCTCGAAAGTGCCGCATTGTTGTTTTTCGAGTGCTCGTAGGTGTGTCACATTTGCGCTACCATGGCACACGCTCAAGCACAAGCCTTCAATGAAAAACTCATTGACGCCGTGGAGTGCGAGCGGGTCCTTTGGGACCTGCAGCAAAAAAACTATAAGGCCCGCAACGTTTCGGAAGCGGCGTGGCGCCGAGTAGCCGAAGCCGTCGGTGCAACAGGTGAGGTTTTGTAAACAAAGCACTCTGTAGGTGCCATTGACTATACGAAATGCTGACCGTACGCCGAGTGCCGCGTTTCGCAATTGCCGTGTTTTACGACGTGGCAAGTTGTGTAACGTCGAGCGATCGTTATCGTTCGCTAGAAAATGCACTCTGCCGGGCAGCAGATTTGCATGCCAAATCGATACAGGCTTTCACCTGATAGCCGATTATTATTGCGCTTTTCATGCCTTCGCAGTTCCTGACGTGAAGCACCGTTGGAAAAATCTGCGCGACACATTCAGGAGGGTTTTTAGAGGGCTCCGCCAATCGCAAAAGAGCGGGACTGGGGCTGACGAGGTTGAAGAGACAACCTGGCCTTTCTTCGAAAGGCTGCTCTTCCTGCGGGACACGATGCTCAGCAGACCGTAAGTCCATTTGGAGGTTATCATTACATTTCACTGAATGTATGCTGTTTTATGTGCAGTTTCGCCGCTGATTTACCGTTTTGCACAGAACAAGAAAACCAAGGCCCAATATTATTTCCTGTCTGCCGTGTTGAAAATTATTGTAGCAAATTATTTGTACTTGCTGCCTCTTAAATAATTCGAGCAGACCATTGTCTTCAAGTGCATTAAACTTTAAAGGGCCTCATTTCCCCGATTGAAACTGGAGGTACTTACTTATCTTTTACCTTACTGTAGGACCTCGGGCAACTTGGAACCGCTGCCGCATGCGGAAGCGGTATATATTGTGCCCGAAGAAAACATCAGCGACACGCCACAGGGAAGTGCAGAGGCGATTTTTCAGCAAATGTTTGTCGAGTCTGCCTCTTTGCCATCAAGTCCTGGGACAAGCGCAGCACCAACACCAAATTCCCCAAG
Source organism: Amblyomma americanum (assembly GCA_030143305.2). Lineage (NCBI taxonomy): Eukaryota > Metazoa > Arthropoda > Arachnida > Ixodida > Ixodidae > Amblyomma > Amblyomma americanum. The sequence goes on from JARKHS020032043.1 coordinate 16,129, forward strand.
TGCCAGTGTTGAGCTTGTGGCTGAAATGCCCAGCACAGGCTCACGTAAAAAAAGGAGCAGAATAGACAAGTATGATAGTCAGATTGATATGCTTGGAGAAATGCTAAAAAAAAAACCGGACAGCCTCGATCATTTCGGAGCATACTTAGTCGACAAAATGAGGGAAGTGCCCAAGAGGCTGCACAATGAAATGCAGATGAAGTTATTGCAGTGTGCATTTGAATTCATACCGGAGCAGTAATTTACTTGATTTATCCTGTGAACTGCTGGAAGCAATATGAGGGGGAACACAGGAGCATGGGGCCTCCGTACTTTGCAAAGTGCAGCCACCAACAGACTACAACAGGTGGCATCAGGGTCATGCTCGGGAAGGATAGGCGGCCATGCTTACTTTGCGTGCGCCTTTTACACTGACAATTCTCGCCTTCTGTCCCTGACAGTACTTTGCAAAGCAAGAAGGCCACACGCTCCCATGTTCCCTCTTATATTGCTTCTAGCTATACATCATGCATGGGAGATCATATGAAGGAAGCTAAGAGTCACTGAAAGCAAGGAAAGCATAGGGAATTAGATGCATATACATTTCTTCATATTGTGGTATTGCTCATTGAGAAATTATTACTGTAATATGGTTATGCCTGAAAGATAACAGATTACAAATTGGTTTGGTTTGGTTTATGGGGGTTTAACGTCCCAAAGCAATTCAGACTATGAGAGACGCCACAGTGAAGGGCTCCCTAAAAGGACCACCAGGGGTTCTTTAACATGCATTGACACTGCGCAGTGCATTGACATTGCACAGTACATGGGCCTCTAGAATTTCGCCTTCATTGAAATTCGACCGCCGCGTCCGGGATCGAACCCGCATCTTTCGGGCCGGCAGCCGAGCGTCATAACCACTCAGCCACCGTGGCGGCTGGATTACAAATTGGAACAAAGGCAAGCAATTGCCACCATTGCGATCCGAACCCACGACCTCCATGTCGTGTACGGTCGCGAGTTTGGTTCCCATTGCTGGCATATTCATGTTTTTGATCCGACTTGTAATCAGTTACCTTTCAGGCATAACGAGATTACAGTACTTATTTCCAAGCGAGCAGTACCACAATACGAAGAAATGGAGAACAGTATATGTATACAAACTCACTATGCTTTCCTTGCTTTCGGTGACTGTTGGTGTCACTCGTTTTGAACTGTACTATAGTGATGCTGTGATAACTCTGAAGACTGTAGCTTTTACACGTTTGTGCAATAATCGAAATTATATTCCTTTATGGTTTCTTTATTTTATTTTAAAGTCAACTCTGTAAATTGCAGTTGCAATGATTGGTTTGATTACTTAGGAGTCTGCATTTTTGTGAAGTTCAAGTTTTCTCATTTTAGTGTATGATTAGTAATACCCGACTATAGTGATGCTGTGACAGCTCTGATTACTGCAGCTTTTGCACAGTAATCAGTTACGTTTCTGTACTTATTTGTTATTTTAAAGTCAACTCTGTAATTGCAGTTGCAATGATTGGTTTGATTACTTAGGAGTCTCCATTTTTGTGAAGTTCAAGTTTTCTCATTTTAGTGTATGATTAGTAATACCCAACTATAGTGATGCTGTGACAGCTCTGATTACTGCAGCTTTTGCACAGTAATCAGTTACGTTTCTGTACTTATTTGTTATTTTAAAGTCAACTCTGTAATTGCAGTTGCAATGATTGGTTTGATTACTTAGGAGTCTCCATTTTTGTGAAGTTCAAGTTTTCTCATTTTAGTGTATGATTAGTAATACCCAACTATAGTGATGCTGTGACAACTCTGATTACTGCAGCTTTTACACTTTTGCGCAGTAATCAGTTATGTTTCTGTACTTATTTCTTATTTTAAAGTCAACTCTGTAATTGCAGTTGCAATGATTGGTTTGATTACTTAGGAGTCTCCATTTTTGTGAAGTGCGAGTTTTCTCATTTTAGTGTATGATTAGTAATACCCGACTATAGTGATGCTGTGATAACTCTGATTACTGCAGCTTTTGCACAGTAATCAGTTACGTTTCTGTACTTATTTATTTTAAAGTCAACTCTGTAATTGCAGTTGCAATGATTGGTTTGATTACTTAGGAGTCTGCATTTTTGTGAAGTTCAAGTTTTCTCATTTTAGTGTATGATTAGTAATACCCAACTATAGTGATGCTGTGACAACTCTGATTACTGCAGCTTTTCCACTTTTGCGCAGTAATCAGTTATGTTTCTGTACTTATTTCTTATTTTAAAGTCAACTCTGTAATTGCAGTTGCAATGATTGGTTTGATTACTTAGGAGTCTCCATTTTTGTGAAGTTCAAGTTTTCTCATTTTAGTGTATGATTAGTCATACCCGACTATAGTGATGCTGTGACAACTCTGATTACTGCAGCTTTTACACTTTTGCGCAGTAATCAGTTATGTTTCTGTACTTATTTGTTATTTTAAAGTCAACTCTGTAATTGCAGTTGCAATGATTGGTTTGATTACTTAGGAGTCTCCATTTTTGTGAAGTGCGAGTTTTCTCATTTTAGTGTATGATTAGTAATACCCAACTATAGTGATGCTGTGACAGCTCTGATTACTGCAGCTTTTGCACAGTAATCAGTTACGTTTCTGTACTTATTTGTTATTTTAAAGTCAACTCTGTAATTGCAGTTGCAATGATTGGTTTGATTACTTAGGAGTCTCCATTTTTGTGAAGTTCAAGTTTTCTCATTTTAGTGTATGATTAGTAATACCCAACTATAGTGATGCTGTGACAACTCTGATTACTGCAGCTTTTCCACTTTTGCG
>JARKHS020032044.1:0-61790 GCA_030143305.2 Amblyomma americanum
TCAAATCTTCTTATCGGAGAACGGCGCGAAAAACATGTATTCGTGCTTAATACAACGAGGGAAGTCGTTTTAGAGCGAAACGAGCTGGATCTGTTGAAATCAGTTTTACAAGTGTTCGTGTAATACGCGACAAAACGTTTTATCAGAGAACTGCGCGAAAAGCATGCATTCGTGCCTAATGCAACGAGAGAAACTGTTTTAGAGCGAAACGAGCTATATCTGTACAATTCAGTTTTACAAGTGTTCGTGTGATACGCGTCGACGTTTTCTCTCAGAACTGCACAAAAAGCATGTATTCGTGCTTAATACAACGACAGAAGCTGTTTAGAAACGAAACGAGCTAGATCTGAACATATTGGTTTTACAAGTGTTCTTGTGATACGCCAAAAATTTCGTGCCTAATACAACGAGACAAGCTGTTTTAGAGCGAAACTAGGTAGATCTGAACCCATCAGATTTACAAGTGTTCGGGTGATACGCGTCAAAACTTCTTATCGGATAACCGCGCGAAAAGCATGTATTCGTGCTTAATACAACGAGAGAAACTGTTTTAGAGCGAAACGAGCTAGATCTGTAGAAATCAGTTTTACAAGTGTTCGTGTAATACGCGTCAAAACGTTTTCTGCCAGAACTGCGCAGAGCTTGTATTCGTGCTTAATACAACGAGAGAAGCTCTTTTAGAGCGAAACGAGCTAGATCTGAAAACATCGGTGTTACAAGTGTTCGTGTGATACGCCAAAACTTTTTCTCAGAAACTGCGCGAAAAGCATGTGTTCGTGCCTAATACAACGAGACAAGCTGTTTTAGAGCAAAACGAGGTAGATCTGAACACCTCGGATTTACAAGTGTTCGGGTGATACGCGTCAAAACTTCTTATCGGAGAACTGCGCGAAAAGGATGTATTCGTGCTTAATACGATGAGAGAAGCGGTTTTAGAGCGAAACGAGCTAGAGCTGTAGAAATCAGTTTTACAAGTGTTCGTGTAATACGCGTCAAAACGTTTTTCTGCCAGAAGTGCGCGCAGAGCTTGTATTCGTGCTTAGTAGAACGAGAGAAGCTGTTTTAGAGCGAAACGAGATAGATCTGTACAAGTCTGTTTTACAAGTGTTCGTGTGATACGCGTCAAGACGTGTTCTCTCAGAACTGCGCGAAAAGCATGTATTCATGCTTAATACAACGACAGAAGCTGTTTTAGAAAGAAACGAGCTAGATCTGAACACATCGGGTTTACAAGTGTTCGTGTGATACGCGACAAATCTTTTTCTCTCATAACTTCGCGAAAAGCGTGTATTCGTGCTTCAAACAAACGGAGACGCTGTTTTACAGCCGAACGGGCAGATCTAAACACATCGGTTTTAGAAGCGTTCGCGTGATACGCGTGAAAACTTATTCTCTCAGAACTGCGTGATAAGCATGAAATATTGCTTAATACAACGGGAGAATTTGTTTTACAGCGAAACGAGCCTGATCTAAACACTTCGGTTTTGCAAGTGTTCGTGTGATATGCGACAAATCTTTTTCTCGCAGAACTGTGCGAAAAGCATTTGTTCGTGCCTAATTCAACGAGACAAGCTGTTTTAGACCGAAACGAGCTGGATCTGTAGAAATCAGTTTTACATGTGTTCGTGTAATACGCGTCAAAACGTTTTCTGCCAGAACTCCGCGAAGAGCTTTTATTCGTGCTTAATACAACGAGAGAAGCTCTTTTTGAGCGAAAGGAGCTAGTCCTGAACCCATCGGTTTACAAGTGTTCGTGATACGCCAAAATGTTTTCTCAGAACCTGCGCGAAAGGAATGTATTCATGCTTAATACAAGGACAGAAGCTGTTTAGGAAAAAAACGAGCTAGATCTGAACACATCGGTTTTACAAGTGTTCGTGTGATACGCCAAAACGTTTTCTCAGAAACTGCGCGAAAAGCATGTGTTCGTGCCTAATAGAAGGATACAAGGTGTTTTAGAGCAAAACGAGGTAGATCTGAACACATCGGACTTACAAGTGTTCGGGTGATACGCGTCAAAACTTCTTATTGGAGAACTGCGCGAAAAGCATGTATTCGTGCTTAATACAACGAGAGAAGCTGTTTTAAAGCGAAACGAGCTAGATCTGTAGAAATCAGTTTTACAAGTGTTTGTGTAATACGCGTCAAAACATTTCCTGCCAGCACTGCGCGAAGAGCTTGTATTCGTGCTTAATACATCAAGAGAAGCTGTTTTAGAGCGAAACAAGCTAGAAATGTACAAGTCAGTTTTACAAGTGTTCGTGTGATACGCGTCGATGTTTTCTCTCAGAACTGCGCGAGAAGCATGTATTCGTGCTTAATACAATGACAGAAGCTGTTTTAGAACGAAACGGGCTAGATCTGAACACATCGGTTTTACAAGTGTTCGTGTGATACGCGACAAATATTTTTCTCAGAACGGCGCCAAAAGCATATGTTCGTGCCTAATACAACGAACAAGCTATTTTAGAGCGAAACGAGGTAGATCTGAACACATCAGATTTACGAGTGTTCGGGGGATACGCGTCAAATCTTTTTATCGGAGAACTGCGCGAAAAGCATGTATTCGTGCTTAATACCACGAGAGAAACAGTTTTAGAGCGAAACGAGCTAGATCTGTAGAAAACAGTTTTACAAGTGTTCGTGTAATACGCGTCAAAACGTTTTCTGCCAGAACTGTGCGCAGTGCTTGTATTCGTGCTTAATACAACGAGAGAAGCTGTTTTTGAGCGAAACGAGCTACATCTGAAAACATCGGTTTTACAAGTGTTCGTGTGATACGCCAAAACTTTTTCTCTCAGAAACTGCGCGAAAAGCATGTGTTCGTGCCTAATACAACGAGACAAGCTGTTTTAGAGAAAAACGAGGCAGATCTGAACACATCAAATTTACAAGTGTTCGGGTGATACGCGTCAAATCTTCTTATCGGAGAACGGTGCGAAAAACATGTATTCGGGCTTAATACAACGAGAGAAGTTGTTTTAGAGCGAAACGAGCTGGATCTGTACAATTCAGTTTTACAAGTGTTCGTGTGATACGCGTCGACGTTTTCTCTCAGAACTGCGCGAAAAGCATGTATTCGTGCTTAATACAACGACAGAAGCTGTTTAGGAACGAAACGAGCTAGATCAGAACACATTGGTTTTACAAGTGTTCTTGTGATACGCCAAAAATTTCTCAGAAACGGCGCGATAAGCATGTGTTCGTGCCTAATAGAACGAGACAAGCTGTTTTAGAGCGAAGCAAGGTAGATCTGAAGACATCAGATTTACAAGTGTTCGGGGATACGTGTCAAACTTCTTATCGGAGAACTGCACGAAAAGGATGTATTCGTGCCTAATACGACGAGAGAAGCCGTTCTAGAGCGAAACGAGGTAGTTCTGAACAAATCGGTTTTACAAGTGTTCGCGTGATACGCGTCAAAACGTTTTCTCGGAGAACTGCGCGAAAAGCATGTATCCGTGCCTAATTCAACGAGAGAAGCTGTTTTAGTGCGAAACGAGCTAGATCTGTACAAGTCTCTTTTACAAGTGTTCGTGTGATACGCGTCAAGACGTTTTCTATCAGAACTGCGCGAAAAGCAGGTATTCATGCTTAATACAACGACAGAAGCTGTTTTAGAACGAAACGAGCTAGATCTGAACACATCGGTTTTACAAGTGTTCGTGTGATACGCGACAAATCTTTTTCTCTCAGAACTTCGCGAAAAGCGTGTATTCGTGCTTCAAACAAACGGAGACGCTGTTTTACAGCCGAACGGGCAGATCTAAACACATCGGTTTTACAAGTGTTCGCGTGACACGCGTTAAAACTTATTCTCTCAGAACTGCGCGACAAGCATGAAATATTGCTTAATACAACGGGAGAATTTGTTTTACAACGAAACGAGCCTGATCTGAACACTTCGGTTTTGCAAGTGTTCGTGTGATATGCGACAAATCTTTTTCTCTCAGAACTGTGCGAAAAGCATGTGTTCGTGCCTAATACAACGAGAAAAGCTGTTTTAGAGCGAAACGAGCTGGATCTGTAGAAATTATTGTTACAAGTGTTCGTGTAATACGCGTCAAAACGTTTTATCGGAGAACTGCGCGAAAAGCATGCATTCGTGCCTAATGAAACGCGAGAAACTGTTTTAGAGCGAAACGAGCTGGATCTGTAGAAATTAGTTTTACAAGTGTTCGTGTATTACGCGTCAAAACGTTTTCTGCCAGAACTCCGCGAAGAGCTTCTTTCGTGCTTAATACGAGAGAAGCTCATTTAGAGCGAAAGGAGCTAGTCCAGAAACCATCGGTTTAACAAGTGTTCATGTGATACGGCAAAACTTTTTCTCTCAGAAACTGCGTGAAAGGCATGTATTCATGCCTAATACAAGGACAGAAGCTGTTTAGGAACAAAACGAGCTAGATCTGAACACATCGGTTTTACAAGTGTTCGTGTGATACGCCAAAACTTTTTCTCAGAAACTGCGCGAAAAGGATGTGTTCGTGCCTAATAGAACGAGACAAGGTGTTTTAGAGCAAAACGAGGTAGATCTGAACACATCGGATTTCCAAATTTCGGGTGATACGCGTCAAAACTTCTTATCGGAGAACTGCGCGAAAAGCATGTATTCGTGCCTAATACAACGAGAGAAGCTGTTTTAGAGCGGAACGAGCTAGATCTGTAGAAATCAGTTTTACAAGTGTTTTCGTAGTACGCGTCAAAACATTTCCTGCCAGCACTGCGCGAAGAGCTTGTATTCGTGCTTAAGGGCACACGGTAAGGTAAAATTAGAAAAAAATCGTTTTTTTTTCTTTTGGAATTTTAGAAGTTCAATTCTTTCTACACATGTTCCATGATCGCACTTTCCTCAGAAAGCCACATTTACGGCTGAAAAACGCTTTTTCCGAAACCAAGTAGTGAGCGGCCATGCCCCCTTTCAGGATTAACGTCAATTTTTTCAACCAAAAAGTCCACCACCTGATTTCAAAACTTGTCTAAAATCAGCTACATATAAAAAATTGTCTGGCAACTATTGTACAGCTCCTCGTTTTTAGCCAAGACAATCCTGAGACGCTTTGCACGTTTTTTACACGTTTCTGCAACCTTCATGCAGCTGCGTCCGAGTGCTATCCCTTTCGATCAGTATTGTAAATTGTGCCGGTGTTGGTTGCTGCTGATAAGTTGAGATGCCCAGGGCAAAGAAGGCCTTCGTCAGGCGTGAATTTCACGGCAACCGCTACGCTCATCATGAAAAAGCAGAAGGATGTCCACGACCGAATGAGATCCCGAACGTCGAACGCTTTCAAGATTTTCTCTGTGCTTCCAGGAAGAGGATGTGCTACAGAGCAGCAGCCAATATGCCTTAATGGACATGGACGGCATTTGTGCCGCAATTACACAGATTTGTGTGTGCAGAGTGCGGTGGAAGTGTTGAGCTCATCGAAATTGTGACAAAACAGGTAGGTGTTGCAAGCGTTTACAGTTTGAACTGTGAAGTGTGTAGTGCCGCACAACGATTTGAGACGTCGAAGAAAACTACTACTGGCCTCTATGAAGCCCACCTCAGGTTAGTGTATGCCTTGAGGTCCATTGGTAAGGGAATGGCTGCAGGAAATATACTCTGTGCTATGCTAAACCTTCCTAAGCCGCCGACAAAGTTTGCGAAATACAATCAAGAGCTTCTAGGTCACATCGAAGCTGCTGCTCAGGAGTCGATGAAAAGGGCAGCTGACGAAGCTGTGCAGCTGAATGAGGGGGATAAAGACATCGCAGTTGCTCTTGATAAAAGCTGGCAGAAGCGAGGCCATACTTCCAATAACGGCATAGTCTCTGCGACCAGTGTAGACTCTGGGAAAGCGCTGGATGTGGAGGTTTTGTCTAAATGTTGTCCAGAGTGCAGCATCAAGGGTACAAACAGTGACCCCCTTCATAGAGAGCTGTGCCAAAGCAGCTACCAAGGCACCAGCGGTGGAATGGAAGTCGCAGGAGCACTGAAAATTTTCGGCAGGAGTGAGGAGCTTCACGGCGTTCGATACGTCAAACACCTTGGGGATGGTGACAGCAAGGCTTTTATGGCTGTGAAGGCACAAATGCCATATGGTGATTCCGTTGAAATATCCAAGGTTGAGTGCATAGGGCACGTGCAAAAAATGATGGGCACAAGGTTACGAAGGCCAAAAAAAGGAAACAAAGCAGGAAAACTCTCTGATGGAAAGAGCCTCTCGGGTCGAGGCCGACTGACTGATGCAGTAATAGACAAGCTCCAGACGTACTATGGTTTGGCCATCAGAAGAAATGTAGGAAACCTGGATGAAATGCGAAAGGCCGTTTGGGCAACCTTCTTCCACTTATCGGCCACAGACGATGACCCATGCCATGGACTTTGCCCAAAGGGACCTGATACGTGGTGTGCCTTCAACAGAAGTCAGTCAGAGGGCAAGCCATTTTTCCAAAAGTAGAGTTTACCTGCATCTGTCTTGGAGGCTATCAAACCCATTTATAGGGAGCTATCGAAGGCTGAGCTCCTAGAGAAGTGCCTGCATGGGCGAACTCAAAATGCAAATGAGTCGTTCAACCATGTTGTTTGGGAACGCGCACCAAAGAATGTGTTTGTTAGGCTTCGGACCCTACGGATTGCAACACTGGATGCTGTTCTTTCATTTATTGATAGTAGCATCGCACGGGCCAACGTTTTGAAGGCGTGTGGATTGAACCCAGGGAGCAACACCATCATGTGGCTGAGGGAAGCTGACCATAAGCGCATGTACTTTGCGGACCGAGGAACACGACAGCTTACAAAAGAGGCCCGACAGTCAAAACGACAAGCCGAAAAGCCAAAAGGCGACAGTGAGTACGAAGCAGGGGGCCATTAAACCAATTACTATGGAGGCGTTTCTGCGAATAAAAAATGGTTTTTCACATCTTTTTTCTCTTTACGCTCTATTATCTCAAAACAGTGTTTTTTCTTACAAAGGTACCATTATTTCCAATGCCTTTCAAGACAGACGGCAAATTTTCTTTTGCAATCATTTACATAAGTGTTGCCAAATACTGAACTAGAATTAAGCAATTTCACTAAGCAGTTATTCTGTTATGAATTTTGAAAAGCGCAAAGAAAGGGCAGATTTGTGTACTACTGGAAAAAATTTTATTAAAAATCGAATTTTCAACACATTTCAAATATTCTAGTTCAGTGAAAAGAGCACAAAATTTGGCAAACAATGATATATGTATTATTAGGCTACTGTTATTAGTTAGTGAGAAACATGTACCTCAACATGGCCTAAAATGCAGAGGACGTATAGGGCTTACCCTGTGCCCTTAATACAACAAGAGAAGCTGTTTTAGAGCGAAACAAGCTAGAAATGTACAAGTCAGTTTTACAAGTGTTCGTGTGATACGTGTCGACGTTTTCTCTCAGAACTGCGCGAGAAGCATGTATTCGTGCTTAATTCAACGACAGAAGCTGTTTTAGAACGAAACGGGCTAGATCTGAACACATCGAATTTACGAGTGTTCGGGTGATACGCGTCAAATCTTTTTATCGGAGAACTGTGCGAAAAGCATCCATTCGTGCTTAGTACAACGAGAGAAACTGTTTTAGAGCGAAACGAGCTAGATCTGTAGAAATCAGTTTTACAAGTGTTCGTGTAATACGCGTCAAAACGTTTTCTGCCAGAACTGCGCGCAGAGCTTGTATTCGTGCTTAATAGAACGAGAGAAGCTGTTTTAGGGCGAAACGAGGTAGTTCTGAACCCATCGGTTTTACAAGTGTTCGCGTGATACGCGTCAATACTTTTTCTCGGAGAACTGCGCGAAAACCATGTATCCGTGCTTAATTCAACGAGAGAAATGTTTTAGACCCAAACGAGCTAGATCTGTACAAGTCAGTTTTACAAGTGTTCGTGTGATACGCGTCAAGACGTTTTCTCTCAGAGCTGCGCGAAAAGCATGTATTCATGCTTAATACAACGACAGAAGCTGTTTTAGTACGAAACGAGCTAGATCTGAACACATCGGATTTACAAGTGTTCGTGTGATACGCGACAAATCTTTTTCTCTCAGAAGTGCGCGAAAAGCGTGTATTCGTGCTTCAAACAAACGGAGACGCTGTTTTACAGCCGAACGGGCAGATCTAAACACATCGGTTTTACAAGTGTTCGCGTGATACGCGTGAAAACTTATTCTCTCAGAACTGTGCGACAAGCATGAAATATTGCTTATTACAACGGGAGAATTTGTTTTACAGCGAAACGAGCCTGATCTGAACACTTCGGTGTTGCAAGTGTTCGTGTGATATGCGACAAATCTTTTTCTCACAGAACTGTGCGAAAAGCATATGTTCGTTCCTAATACAACGAGACAAGCTGTTTTAGAGCGAAACGAGCTGGATCTGTAGAAATCAGTTTTACAAGTGTTCGTGTAATACGCGTCAAAACGTTTTCTGCCAGAACTCCGCAAAGAGCTTGTATTCGTGCTTAATACAACGAGAGAAGCTCTTTTAGAGCGAAAGGAGCTAGTCCTGAACCCATCGGTTTAACAAGTGTTCGTGTGATACGCCAAATTTTTCTCTCTCAGAAACTGCGCGAAAGGCATGTATTCATGCCTAATACAAGGACAGAAGCTGTTTGGGAACAAAACGAGCTAGATCTGAACACATCGGTTTTACAAGTGTTCGTGTGATACGCCAAAACTTTTTCTCAGAAACTGCGCGAAAAGCATGTGTTCGTGCCTAATAGAACGAGACAAGGTGTTTTAGAGCAAAACGAGGTAGATCTGAACACATCGGATTTACAAGTGTTCGGGTGATACGCGTCAAAACTTCTTACCGGAGAACTGCGCGAAAAGCATGTTTTCGTGCTTAATACAATGAGAGAAGCTGTTTTAGAGCGAAACGAGCTAGATCTGTAGAAATCAGTTTTACAAGTGTTTGTGTAATACGCGTCAAAACATTTCCTGCCAGCATGCGCGAAGAGGTTGTATTCGTGCTTAATACAACAAGAGAAGCTGTTTTAGAGCGAAACAAGCTAGAAATGTACAAGTCAGTTTTACAAGTGTTCGTGTAATACGCGTCAAAACGTTTTCTGCCAGAACTGCGCGCAGAGCTTGTATTCGTGCTTAATACGAGAGAAGCTGCTTAAGAGCGAAACAAACTGGATCTGAAAACATTGGTTTTACAAGTGTTCATGTGATACGCCAAAACCTTTTCTCTCAGAAACTGCGCGAAAAGCATGTGTTCGTGCCTAATACAACGAGAGAAGCAGTTTTAGAGGGAAACGAGGTAGATCTGAACACATCAAATTTACAAGTGTTCGGGTGATACGCGTAAAATCTTCTGAATGGAGAACGGTGCGAAAAACATGTTTTTGTGCTTAATACAACGAGAGAAGTTGTTTTAGAGCGGAACGAGCTGGATCTGTTGAAATCAGTTTTACAGGTGTTCGTGTAATACGCGACAAAACGTTTTATCGGAGAACTGCGCGAAAAGCATGCATTCGTGCCTAATGCAACGAGAGAAACTGTTTTAGAGCGATACGAGCTGGATCTGTAGAAATCAGTTTTACAAGTGTTCGTGTTATACGCGTCAAAACGTTTTCTGCCAGAACTGCGCGAAAAGCATGTATTCGTGCTTAATACAACGACAGAAGCTGTTTAGGAACGAAACGAGCTAGATCTGAACACATCGGTTTTACAAGTGTTCTTGTGATACGCCAAAAATTTACTCAGAAACGGCGCGAAAAGCATGTGTTCGTGCCTAATACAACGAGACAAGCTCTTTTAGAGCGAAACGAGGCAGATCTGAACACATCAGATTTACAAGTGTTCGGGTGATACGCGTCAAAACTTCTTATCAGAGAACTGCGCGAAAAGGATGTATTCTTGCTTAATACGACGAGAGAAGCTGTTTTAGGGCGAAACGAGCGAGGGCTGTAGAAATCAGTTTTACAAGTGTTCGTGTAATACGCGTCAAAACGTTTTTCTGCCAGAAGTGCGCGCAGAGCTTGTATTCGTGCTTAATACAACGAGAGAAGCTGTTTTAGAGCGAAACGAGCTAGTTCTCAACAAATCGGTTTTACAAGTGTTCGCGTGATACGCGTCAAAACTTTTTCTCGGAGAACTGTGCGAAAAGCATGTATCCGTGCTTAATTCAACGAGAAAAGCTGTTTTAGTGCGAAAAGAGCTAGATCTGTACAAGTCTGTTTTACAAGTGTTCGTGTGATACACGTCAAGACGTTTTCTATCAGAACTGCGCGAAAAGCATGTATTCATGCTTAATACAACGACAGAAGGTGTTTTAGAACGAAACGAGCTAGATCTGAACACATCGGTTTTACAAGTGTTCTTGTGATACGCCAAAAATTTCTCTCAGAAACGGCGCGAAAAGCATGTGTTCGTGCCTAATACAACGAGACAAGCTGTTTTAGAGCGAAACGAGGCAGATCTGAACACATCAGATTTACAAGTGTTCGGGTGATACGCGTCAAAACTTCTTATCGGAGAACTGCTCGAAAAGGATGTATTCTTGCTTAATACGACGAGAGAAGCCGTTTTAGGGCGAAACGAGCGAGAGCTGTAGAAATCAGTTTTACAAGTGTTCGTGTAATACGCGTCAAAACGTTTTTCTGCCAGAAGTGCGCGCAGAGCTTGTATTCGTGCTTAATACAACGAGAGAAGCTGTTTTCGAGCGAAACGAGCTAGTTCTCAACAAATCGGTTTTACAAGTGTTCGCGTGATACGCGTCAAAACGTTTTCTCGGAGAACTGCGCGAAAAGCATGTATCCGTGCTTAATTCAACGAGAAAAGCTGTTTTAGTGCGAAAAGAGCTAGATCTGTACAAGTCTGTTTTACAAGTGTTCGTGTGATACACGTCAAGACGTTTTCTATCAGAACTGCGCGAAAAGCGTGTATTCATGCTTAATACAACGACAGAAGCTGTTTTAGAACGAAACGAGCTAGATCTGAACACATCGGTTTTACAAGTGTTCGTGTGATACGCCACAAATCTTTTTCTCTCAGAACTGCGCGAAAAGCGTGTATTCGTGCTTCAAACAAACGGAGATGCTCTTTTACAGCCGAACGGGCAGATCTAAACACATCGGTTTTACAAGTGTTCGCGTGACACGCGTGAAAACTTATTCTCTCAGAACTGCGCGACAAGCATGAAATATTGCTTATTACAAGGGGAGAATTTGTTTTACAGCGAAACGAGCCTGATCTGAACACTTCGGTTTTGCAAGTGTTCGTGTGATATGCGACAAATCTTTTTCTCTCAGAACTGTGCGAAAAGCATGTGTTCTTGCCTAATACAACGAGACAAGCTGTTTTAGAGCGAAACGAGCTGGATCTGTAGAAATCAGTTTTACAAGTGTTCGTGTATTACGCGTCAGAACGTTTTTTCGGAGAACTGCGCGAAAAGCATGCATTCGTGCCTAATGAAACGCGAGAAACTGTTTTAGAGCGAAACGAGCTGGATCTGTAGAAATCAGTTTTACAAGTGTTCGTGTAATACGCGTCAAAACGTTTTCTGCCAGAACTCCGCGAAGAGCTTGTATTCTTCCTTAATACAACGAGAAAAGCACTTTTAGAGCGAAAGGAGCTAGTCCTGAACCCATCGGTTTAACAAGTGTTCGTGTGATACGCCAAAACTTTTTCTCTCAGAAACTGCGCGAAAGGCATGTATTCATGCTTAATACAAGGATAGAAGCTGTTTAGGAACAAAACGAGCTAGATCTGAACACATCGGTTTTACAAGTGTTCGTGTGATACGCCAAAACTTTTCTTGGAAACTGCGCGAAAAGCATGTGTTCGTGCCTAATAGAACGAGACAAGGTGTTTTAGAGCAAAACGAGGTAGATCTGAACACATCGGATTTACAAGTGTTCGGGTGATACGCGTCAAAACTTCTTATCGGAGAACTTCGCGAAAAGCATGTATTCGTGCTTAGTACAACGAGAGAAGCTGTTTTAGAGCGGAACGAGCTAGATCTGTAGAAATCAGTTTTACAAGTGTTTGTGTAGTATGCGTCAAAACATTTCCTGCCAGCACAGAGCGAAGAGCTTGTATTCGTGCTTAATACAACACGAGAAGCTGTTTTAGAGCGAAACAAGCTAGAAATGTACAAGTCAGTTTTACAAGTGTTCTTTTGATACGCGTCGACGTATTTTCTCAGAACTGCGCGAGAAGCATGTATTCGTGCTTAATACAACGACAGGAGCTGTTTTAGAACGAAACGGGCTAGATCTGAACACATCAGATTTACGAGTGTTCGGGTGATACGCGTCAAATCTTCTTATCGGAGAACTGCGCGAAAAGCATGTATTCGTGCTTAATACAACGAGAGAAGCTGTTTTAGAGCGAAACGAGCTAGATCTGTAGAAATCAGTTTTTCAAGTGTTTGTGTAGTACGCGTCAAAACATTTCCTGCCAGCACTGAGCGAAGAGCTTGTATTCGTGCTTAATACAACAAGAGAAGCTGTTTTAGAGCGAAACAAGCTAGAAATGTACAAGTCAGTTTTACAAGTGTTCGTGTGATACGCGTCGACGTTTTCTCTCAGAACTGCGCGAGAAGCATGTATTCGTGCTTAATTCAACGACAGAAGCTGTTTTAGAGCGAAACGGGCTAGATCTGAACACATCGGATTTACGAGTGTTCGGGTGATACGCGTCAAATCTTTTTATCGGAGAACTGTGCGAAAAGCATCTATTCGTGCTTAGTACAACGAGAGAAGTTGTTTTAGAGCGAAACGAGCTGGATGTGTTGAAATCAGTTTTACAAGTGTTCGTGTAATACGCGTCAAAACGTTTTCTGCCAGAACTCCGCGAAGAGCTTGTATTCGTGCTTAATACAACGAGAGAAGCTCTTTTAGAGCGATAGGAGCTAGATCTGAAAACATTGGTTTTAGAAGTGTTCGTGTGATACGCAAAACTTTTTCTCAGAAACTGCGCGAAAACCATGTATCCGTGCTTAATTCAACGAGAGAAGCTGTTTTAGACCCAAACGAGCTAGATCTGTACAAGTCAGTTTTACAAGTGTTCGTGTGATACGCGTCAAGACGTTTTCTCTCAGAACTGCGCGAAAAGCATGTATTCATGCTTAATACAACGACAGAAGCTGTTTTAGTACGAAACGAGCTAGATCTGAACACATCGGATTTACAAGTGTTCGTGTGATACGCATCAAATCTTCTTATCGGAGAACGGTGCGAAAAACATGTATTCGTGCTTAATACAGCGAGAGAAGTTGTTTTAGAGCGAAACGAGCTGGATCTGTTGAAATCAGTTTTACAAGTGTTCGTGTAATACGCGACAAAACGTTTTATCGGAGAACTGCGCGAAAAGCATGCATTCGTGCCTAATGCAACGAGAGAAACTGCTTTAGAGCGAAACGAGCTGGATCTGTAGAAATCAGTTTTACAATTGTTCGTGTGATACGCGACAAATCTTTTTCTCTCAGAACTGCGCGAAAAGCATGTATCCGTGCTTAATACAACGACAGAAGCTGTTTAGGAACGAAACGAGCTAGATCTGAACACATCGGTTTTACAAGTGTTCTTGTGATACGCCAAAATATTCTATCAGAAACGGCGCGAAAAGCATGTGTTCGTGCCTAATACAACGAGACAAGCTGTTTTAGAGCGAAACGAGGCAGATCTGAACACATCAGATTTACAAGTGTTCGGGTGATACGCGTCAAAACTTCTTATCGGAGAACTGCTCGAAAAGGATGTATTCTTGCTTAATACGACGAGAGAAGCTGTTTTAGGGCGAAACGAGCGAGAGCTGTAGAAATCAGTTTTACAAGTGTTCGTGTAATACGCGTCAAAACGTTTTTCTGCCAGAAGTGCGCGCAGAGCTTGTATTCGTGCTTAATACAACGAGAGATGCTGTTTTAGAGCGAAACGAGCTAGTTCTCAACAAATCGGTTTTACAAGTGTTCGCGTGATACGCGTCAAAACGTTTTCTCGGAGAACTGCGCGAAAAGCATGTATCCGTGCTTAATTCAACGAGAAAAGCTGTTTTAGTGCGAAAAGAGCTAGATCTGTACAAGTCTGTTTTACAAGTGTTCGTGTGATACACGTCAAGACGTTTTCTATCAGAACTGCGCGAATAGCATGTATTCATGCTTAATACAACGACAGAAGCTGTTTTAGAGCGAAACGAGGCAGATCTGAACACATCAGATTTACAAGTGTTCGGGTGATACGCGTCAAAACTTCTTATCGGAGAACTGCTCGAAAAGGATGTATTCTTGCTTAATACGACGAGAGAAGCTGTTTTAGGGCGAAACGAGCGAGAGCTGTAGAAATCAGTTTTACAAGTGTTCGTGTAATACGCGTCAAAACGTTTTTCTGCCAGAAGTGCGCGCAGAGCTTGTATTCGTGCTTAATACAACGAGAGAAGCTGTTTTAGAGCGAAACGAGCTAGTTCTCAACAAATCGGTTTTACAAGTGTTCGCGTGATACGCGTCTAAACGTTTTCTCGGAGAACTGCGCGAAAAGCATGTATCCGTGCTTAATTCAACGAGAAAAGTTGTTTTAGTGCGAAAAGAGCTAGATCTGTACAAGTCTGTTTTACAAGTGTTCGTGTGATACACGTCAAGACGTTTTCTCTCAGAACTGCGCGAAAAGCATGTATTCATGCTTAATACAACGACAGAAGCTGTTTTAGTACGAAACGAGCTAGATCTGAACACATCGGATTTACAAGTGTTCGTGTGATACGCATCAAATCTTCTTATCGGAGAACGGTGCGAAAAACATGTATTCGTGCTTAATACAGCGAGAGAAGTTGTTTTAGAGCGAAACGAGCTGGATCTGTTGAAATCAGTTTTACAAGCGTTCGTGTAATACGCGACAAAACGTTTTATCGGAGAACTGCGCGAAAAGCATGCATTCGTGCCTAATGCAACGAGAGAAGCTGCTTTAGAGCGAAACGAGCTGGATCTGTAGAAATCAGTTTTACAATTGTTCGTGTGATACGCGACAAATCTTTTTCTCTCAGAACTGCGCGAAAAGCATGTATCCGTGCTTAATACAACGACAGAAGCTGTTTAGGAACGAAACGAGCTAGATCTGAACACATCAGTTTTACAAGTGTTCTTGTGATACGCCAAAATATTCTCTCAGAAACGGCGCGAAAAGCATGTGTTCGTGCCTAATACAACGAGACAAGCTGTTTTAGAGCGAAACGAGGCAGATCTGAACACATCAGATTTACAAGTGTTCGGGTGATACGCGTCAAAACTTCTTATCGGAGAACTGCTCGAAAAGGATGTATTCTTGCTTAATACGACGAGAGAAGCTGTTTTAGGGCGAAACGAGCGAGAGCTGTAGAAATCAGTTTTACAAGTGTTCGTGTAATACGCGTCAAAACGTTTTTCTGCCAGAAGTGCGCGCAGAGCTTGTATTCGTGCTTAATACAACGAGAGAAGCTGTTTTAGAGCGAAACGAGCTAGTTCTCAACAAATCGGTTTTACAAGTGTTCGCGTGATACGCGTCAAAACGTTTTCTCGGAGAACTGCGCGAAAAGCATGTATCCGTGCTTAATTCAACGAGAAAAGCTGTTTTAGTGCGAAAAGAGCTAGATCTGTACAAGTCTGTTTTACAAGTGTTCGTGTGATACACGTCAAGACGTTTTCTATCAGAACTGCGCGAATAGCATGTATTCATGCTTAATACAACGACAGAAGCTGTTTTAGAGCGAAACGAGGCAGATCTGAACACATCAGATTTACAAGTGTTCGGGTGATACGCGTCAAAACTTCTTATCGGAGAACTGCTCGAAAAGGATGTATTCTTGCTTAATACGACGAGAGAAGCTGTTTTAGGGCGAAACGAGCGAGAGCTGTAGAAATCAGTTTTACAAGTGTTCGTGTAATACGCGTCAAAACGTTTTTCTGCCAGAAGTGCGCGCAGAGCTTGTATTCGTGCTTAATACAACGAGAGAAGCTGTTTTAGAGCGAAACGAGCTAGTTCTCAACAAATCGGTTTTACAAGTGTTCGCGTGATACGCGTCTAAACGTTTTCTCGGAGAACTGCGCGAAAAGCATGTATCCGTGCTTAATTCAACGAGAAAAGTTGTTTTAGTGCGAAAAGAGCTAGATCTGTACAAGTCTGTTTTACAAGTGTTCGTGTGATACACGTCAAGACGTTTTCTATCAGAACTGCGCGAATAGCATGTATTCATGCTTAATACAACGACAGAAGCTGTTTTAGAACAAAACGGGCTAGATCTGAACACATCGGATTTACGAGTGTTCGGGTGATACTCGTCAAATCTTTTTATCGGAGAACTGTGCGAAAAGCATCTTTTCGTGCTTAGTACAACGAGAGAAGTTGTTTTAGAGCGAAACGAGCTGGATCTGTTGAAATCAGTTTTACAAGTGTTCGTGTAATACGCGTCAAAACGTTTTCTGCCAGAACTCTGCGAAGAGCTTGTATTCGTGCTTAATACAACGAGAGAAGCTCTTTTAGAGCGATAGCAGCTAGATCTGAAAACATTGGTTTTAGAAGTGTTCGTGTGATACGCAAAACTTTTTCTCAGAAACTGCGCGAAAAGCAGGTGTTCGTGCCTAATACAACGAGACAAGCTGTTTTAGAGCAAAACGAGGTAGATCTGAACACATCAGATTAACAAGTGTTCGGGTGATACGCGTCAAAACTTATCGGAGAACTGCGCGAAAAGGATGTATTCGTGCTTAATACGACGAGAGAAGCTGTTTTAGAGCGAAACGAGCTGGATCTGTAGAAATCAGTTTTACAAGTGTTCTTGTAATACGCGTCAAAACGTTTTCTGTCAGAACTGCGCGCAGAGCTTGTATTCGTGCTTAATACAACGAGAGAAGCTGTTTTAGAGCGAAGCGAGGTAGTTCTGAACCCATCGGTTTTACAAGTGATCGCGTGATACGCGTCAATACTTTTTTTCGGAGAACTGCGCGAAAACCATGTATCCGTGCTTAATTCATCGAGAGAAGCTGTTTTAGACCCAAACGAGCTAGATCTGTACAAGTCAGTTTTACAAGTGTTCGTGTGATACGCGTCAAGACGTTTTCTCTCAGAACTGCGCGAAAAGCATGTATTCATGCTTAATACAACGACAGAAGCTGTTTTAGTACGAAACGAGCTAGATCTGAACACATCGGATTTATAAGTGTTCGTGTAATACGCGACAAAACGTTTTATCGGAGAACTGCGCGAAAAGCATGCATTCGTGCCTAATGCAACGAGAGAAACTGCTTTAGAGCGAAACGAGCTGGATCTGTAGAAATCAGTTTTACAATTGTTCGTGTGATACGCGACAAATCTTTTTCTCTCAGAACTGCGCGAAAAGCATGTATCCGTGCTTAATACAACGACAGAAGCTGTTTAGGAACGAAACGAGCTAGATCTGAACACATCGGTTTTACAAGTGTTCTTGTGATACGCCAAAATATTCTCTCAGAAACGGCGCGAAAAGCATGTGTTCGTGCCTAATACAACGAGACAAGCTGTTTTAGAGCGAAACGAGGCAGATCTGAACACATCAGATTTACAAGTGTTCGGGTGATACGCGTCAAAACTTCTTATCGGAGAACTGCTCGAAAAGGATGTATTCTTGCTTAATACGACGAGAGAAGCTGTTTTAGGGCGAAACGAGCGAGAGCTGTAGAAATCAGTTTTACAAGTGTTCGTGTAATACGCGTCAAAACGTTTTTCTGCCAGAAGTGCGCGCAGAGCTTGTATTCGTGCTTAATACAACGAGAGAAGCTGTTTTAGAGAGAAACGAGCTAGTTCTCAACAAATCGGTTTTACAAGTGTTCGCGTGATACGCGTCAAAACGTTTTCTCGGAGAACTGCGCGAAAAGCATGTATCCGTGCTTAATTCAATGAGAAAAGCTGTTTTAGTGCGAAAAGAGCTAGATCTGTACAAGTCTGTTTTACAAGTGTTCGTGTGATACACGTCAAGACGTTTTCTATCAGAACTGCGCGAATAGCATGTATTCATGCTTAATACAACGACAGAAGCTGTTTTAGAACGAAACGGGCTAGATCTGAACACATCGGATTTACGAGTGTTCGGGTGATACGCGTGAAATCTTTTTATCGGAGAACTGTGCGAAAAGCATCTATTCGTGCTTAGTACAACGAGAGAAGTTGTTTTAGAGCGAAACGAGCTGGATCTGTTGAAATCAGTTTTACAAGTGTTCGTGTAATACGCGTCAAAACGTTTTCTGCCAGAACTCAGCGAAGAGCTTGTATTCGTGCTTAATACAACGAGAGAAGCTCTTTTAGAGCGATAGCAGCTAGATCTGAAAACATTGGTTTTAGAAGTGTTCGTGTTATACGCAAAACTTTTTCTCAGAAACTGCGCGAAAAGCAGGTGTTCGTGCCTAATACAACGAGACAAGCTGTTTTAGAGCAAAACGAGGTAGATCTGAACACATCAGATTAACAAGTGTTCGGGTGATACGCGTCAAAACTTATCGAACTGCGCGAAAAGGATGTATTCGTGCTTAATACGACGAGAGAAGCTGTTTTAGAGCGAAACGAGCTGGATCTGTAGAAATCAGTTTTACAAGTGTTCTTGTAATACGCGTCAAAACGTTTTCTGTCAGAACTGCGCGCAGAGCTTGTATTCGTGCTTAATACAACGAGAGAAGCTGTTTTAGAGCGAAACGAGGTAGTTCTGAACCCATCGGTTTTACAAGTGATCGCGTGATACGCGTCAATACTTTTTTCTGAGAACTGCGCGAAAACCATGTATCCGTGCTTAATTCAACGAGAGAAGCTGTTTTAGACCCAAACGAGCTAGATCTGTACAAGTCAGTTTTACAAGTGTTCGTGTGATACGCGTCAAGACGTTTTCTCTCAGAACTGCGCGAAAAGCATGTATTCATGCTTAAAACAACGACAGAAGCTGTTTTAGTACGAAACGAGCTAGATCTGAACACATCGGATTTACAAGTGTTCGTGTGATACGCATCAAATCTTCTTATCGTAGAACGGTGCGAAAAACATGTATTCGTGCTTAATACAACGAGAGAAGCTGTTTTAGAGCGAAACGAGGTAGTTCTGAACCCATCGGTTTTACAAGTGATCGCGTGATACGCGTCAATACTTTTTTTCGGAGAACTGCGCGAAAACCATGTATCCGTGCCTAATTCAACGAGAGAAGCTGTTTTAGACCCAAACGAGCTGGATCTGTAGAAATCAGTTTTACAATTGTTCGTGTGATACGCGACAAATCTTTTTCTCTCAGAACTGCGCGAAAAGCATGTATTCGTGCTTAATACAACGACAGAAGCTGTTTAGGAACGAAACGAGCTAGATCTGAACACATCGGTTTTACAAGTGTTCTTGTGATACGCCAAAAATTTCTCTCAGAAACGGCGCGAAAAGCATGTGTTCGTGCCTAATACAACGAGACAAGCTGTTTTAGAGCGAAACGAGGCAGATCTGAACACATCAGATTTACAAGTGTTCGGGTGATACGCGTCAAAACTTCTTATCGGAGAACTGCTCGAAAAGGATGTATTCTTGCTTAATACGACGAGAGAAGCCGTTTTAGGGCGAAACGAGCGAGAGCTGTAGAAATCAGTTTTACAAGTGTTCGTGTAATACGCTTCAAAACGTTTTTGTGCCAGAAGTGCGCGCAGAGCTTGTATTCATGCTTAATACAACGAGAGAAGCTGTTTTAGAGCGAAACGAGCTAGTTCTCAACAAATCGGTTTTACAAGTGTTCGCGTGATACGCGTCAAAACGTTTCCTCGGAGAACTGCGCGAAAAGCATGTATCCGTGCTTAATTCAACGAGAAAAGCTGTTTTAGTGCGAAAAGAGCTAGATCTGTACAAGTCTGTTTTACAAGTGTTCGTGTGATACACGTCAATACGTTTTCTATCAGAACTGCGCGAAAAGCGTGTATTCATGCTTAATACAACGACAGAAGCTGTTTTAGAACGAAACGAGCTAGATCTGAACACATCGGTTTTACAAGTGTTCGTGTGATACGCGACAAATCTTTTTCTCTCAGAACTGCGCGAAAAGCGTTTATTCGTGCTTCAAACAAACGGAGACGCTCTTTTACAGCCGAACGGGCAGATCTAAACACATCGGTTTTACAAGTGTTCGCGTGACACGCGTGAAAACTTATTCTCTCAGAACTGCGCGACAAGCATGAAATATTGCTTAATACAAGGGGAGAATTTGTTTTACAGCGAAACGAGCCTGATCTGAACACTTCGGTTTTGCAAGTGTTCGTGTGATATGCGACAAATCTTTTTCTCTCAGAACTGTGCGAAAAGCATCTATTCGTGCTTAGTACAACGAGAGAAGTTGTTTTAGAGCGAAACGAGCTGGATCTGTTGAAATCAGTTTTACAAGTGTTCGTGTAATACGCGTCAAAACGTTTTCTGCCAGAACTCAGCGAAGAGCTTGTATTCGTGCTTAATACAACGAGAGAAGCTCTTTTAGAGCGATAGCAGCTAGATCTGAAAACATTGGTTTTAGAAGTGTTCGTGTTATACGCAAAACTTTTTCTCAGAAACTGCGCGAAAAGCAGGTGTTCGTGCCTAATACAACGAGACAAGCTGTTTTAGAGCAAAACGAGGTAGATCTGAACACATCAGATTAACAAGTGTTCGGGTGATACGCGTCAAAACTTATCGAACTGCGCGAAAAGGATGTATTCGTGCTTAATACGACGAGAGAAGCTGTTTTAGAGCGAAACGAGCTGGATCTGTAGAAATCAGTTTTACAAGTGTTCTTGTAATACGCGTCAAAACGTTTTCTGTCAGAACTGCGCGCAGAGCTTGTATTCGTGCTTAATACAACGAGAGAAGCTGTTTTAGAGCGAAACGAGGTAGTTCTGAACCCATCGGTTTTACAAGTGATCGCGTGATACGCGTCAATACTTTTTTCTGAGAACTGCGCGAAAACCATGTATCCGTGCTTAATTCAACGAGAGAAGCTGTTTTAGACCCAAACGAGCTAGATCTGTACAAGTCAGTTTTACAAGTGTTCGTGTGATACGCGTCAAGACGTTTTCTCTCAGAACTGCGCGAAAAGCATGTATTCATGCTTAAAACAACGACAGAAGCTGTTTTAGTACGAAACGAGCTAGATCTGAACACATCGGATTTACAAGTGTTCGTGTGATACGCATCAAATCTTCTTATCGTAGAACGGTGCGAAAAACATGTATTCGTGCTTAATACAACGAGAGAAGCTGTTTTAGAGCGAAACGAGGTAGTTCTGAACCCATCGGTTTTACAAGTGATCGCGTGATACGCGTCAATACTTTTTTTCGGAGAACTGCGCGAAAACCATGTATCCGTGCCTAATTCAACGAGAGAAGCTGTTTTAGACCCAAACGAGCTGGATCTGTAGAAATCAGTTTTACAATTGTTCGTGTGATACGCGACAAATCTTTTTCTCTCAGAACTGCGCGAAAAGCATGTATTCGTGCTTAATACAACGACAGAAGCTGTTTAGGAACGAAACGAGCTAGATCTGAACACATCGGTTTTACAAGTGTTCTTGTGATACGCCAAAAATTTCTCTCAGAAACGGCGCGAAAAGCATGTGTTCGTGCCTAATACAACGAGACAAGCTGTTTTAGAGCGAAACGAGGCAGATCTGAACACATCAGATTTACAAGTGTTCGGGTGATACGCGTCAAAACTTCTTATCGGAGAACTGCTCGAAAAGGATGTATTCTTGCTTAATACGACGAGAGAAGCCGTTTTAGGGCGAAACGAGCGAGAGCTGTAGAAATCAGTTTTACAAGTGTTCGTGTAATACGCTTCAAAACGTTTTTGTGCCAGAAGTGCGCGCAGAGCTTGTATTCATGCTTAATACAACGAGAGAAGCTGTTTTAGAGCGAAACGAGCTAGTTCTCAACAAATCGGTTTTACAAGTGTTCGCGTGATACGCGTCAAAACGTTTCCTCGGAGAACTGCGCGAAAAGCATGTATCCGTGCTTAATTCAACGAGAAAAGCTGTTTTAGTGCGAAAAGAGCTAGATCTGTACAAGTCTGTTTTACAAGTGTTCGTGTGATACACGTCAATACGTTTTCTATCAGAACTGCGCGAAAAGCGTGTATTCATGCTTAATACAACGACAGAAGCTGTTTTAGAACGAAACGAGCTAGATCTGAACACATCGGTTTTACAAGTGTTCGTGTGATACGCGACAAATCTTTTTCTCTCAGAACTGCGCGAAAAGCGTTTATTCGTGCTTCAAACAAACGGAGACGCTCTTTTACAGCCGAACGGGCAGATCTAAACACATCGGTTTTACAAGTGTTCGCGTGACACGCGTGAAAACTTATTCTCTCAGAACTGCGCGACAAGCATGAAATATTGCTTAATACAAGGGGAGAATTTGTTTTACAGCGAAACGAGCCTGATCTGAACACTTCGGTTTTGCAAGTGTTCGTGTGATATGCGACAAATCTTTTTCTCTCAGAACTGTGCGAAAAGCATGTGTTCGTGCCTAATACAACGAGACAAGCTGTTTTAGAGCGAAACGAGCTGGATCTGTAGAAATCAGTTTTACAAGTGTTCGTGTATTACGCGTCAGAACGTTTTTTCGGAGAACTGCGCGAAAAGCATGCATTCGTGCCTAATGAAACGCGAGAAACTGTTTTAGAGCGAAACGAGCTGGATCTGTAGAAATCAGTTTTACAAGTGTTCGTGTAATACGCGTCAAAACGTTTTCTGCCAGAACTCCGCGAAGAGCTTGTATTCTTCCTTAATACAACGAGAGAAGCACTTTTAGAGCGAAAGGAGCTAGTCCTGAACCCATCGGTTTAACAAGTGTTCGTGTGATACGCCAAAACATTTTCTCTCAGAAACTGCGCGAAAGGCATGTATTCATGCTTAATACAAGGACAGAAGCTGTTTAGGAACAAAACGAGCTAGATCTGAACACATCGGTTTTGCAAGTGTTCGTGTGATACGCCAAAACTTTTTCTAGGAAACTGCGCGAAAAGCATGTGTTTCGTGCCTAATAGAACGAGACAAGGTGTTTTAGAGCAAAACGAGGTAGATCTGAACACATCGGATTTACAAGTGTTCGGGTGATACGCGTCAAAACTTCTTATCGGAGAACTGCGCGAAAAGGATGTATTCGTGCTTAATACGACGAGAGAAGCTGTTTTAGGGCGAAACGAGCGAGATCTGTAGAAATCAGTTTTACAAGTGTTCGTGTAATACGCGTCAAAACGTTTTTCTGCCAGAACTGCGCGCAGAGCTTGTATTCGTGCTTAATACAACGAGAGAAGCTGTTTTAGAGCGAAACGAGCTAGTTCTCAACAAATCGGTTTTACAAGTGTTCGCGTGATACGCGTCAAAACGTTTTCTCGGAGAACTGCGCGAAAAGCATGTATCCGTGCTTAATTCAACGAGAAAAGCTGTTTTAGTGCGAAAGAGCTAGATCTGTACAAGTCTGTTTTACAAGTGTTCGTGTGATACACGTCAAGACGTTTTCTATCAGAACTGCGCGAATAGCATGTATTCATGCTTAATACAACGGCAGAAGCTGTTTTAGAACGAAACGGGCTAGATCTGAACACATCGGATTTACGAGTGTTCGGGTGATACGCGTCAAATCTTTTTATCGGAGAACTGTGCGAAAAGCATCTATTCGTTCTTAGTACAACGAGAGAAGTTGTTTTAGAGCGAAACGAGCTGGATCTGTTGAAATCAGTTTTACAAGTGTTCGTGTAATACGCGTCAAAACGTTTTCTGCCAGAACTCCGCGAAGAGCTTGTATTCGTGCTTAATACAACGAGAGAAGCTCTTTTAGAGCGATAGCAGCTAGATCTGAAAACATTGGTTTTAGAAGTGTTCGTGTTATACGCAAAACTTTTTCTCAGAAACTGCGCGAAAAGCAGGTGTTCGTGCCTAATACAACGAGACAAGCTGTTTTAGAGCAAAACGAGGTAGATCTGAACACATCAGATTAACAAGTGTTCGGGTGATACGCGTCAAAACTTATCGAACTGCGCGAAAAGGATGTATTCGTGCTTAATACGACGAGAGAAGCTGTTTTAGAGCGAAACGAGCTGGATCTGTAGAAATCAGTTTTACAAGTGTTCTTGTAATACGCGTCAAAACGTTTTCTGTCAGAACTGCGCGCAGAGCTTGTATTCGTGCTTAATACAACGAGAGAAGCTGTTTTAGAGCGAAACGAGGTAGTTCTGAACCCATCGGTTTTACAAGTGATCGCGTGATACGCGTCAATACTTTTTTTCTGAGAACTGCGCGAAAACCATGTATCCGTGCTTAATTCAACGAGAGAAGCTGTTTTAGACCCAAACGAGCTAGATCTGTACAAGTCAGTTTTACAAGTGTTCGTGTGATACGCGTCAAGACGTTTTCTCTCAGAACTGCGCGAAAAGCATGTATTCATGCTTAGTACAACGACAGAAGCTGTTTTAGTACGAAACGAGCTAGATCTGAACACATCAGATTTACAAGTGTTCGTGTGATACGCATCAAATCTTCTTATCGTAGAACGGTGCGAAAAACATGTATTCGTGCTTAATACAGCGAGAGAAGTTGTTTTAGAGCGAAACGAGCTGGATGTGTTGAAATCAGTTTTACAAGTGTTCGTGTAATACGCGACAAAACGTTTTATCGGAGAACTGCGCGAAAAGCATGCATTCGTGCCTAATGCAACGAGAGAAACTGCTTTAGAGCGAAACGAGCTGGATCTGTAGAAATAAGTTTTACAATTGTTCGTGTGATACGCGACAAATCTTTTTCTCTCAGAACTGCGCGAAAAGCATGTATTCGTGCTTAATACAACGACAGAAGCTGTTTAGGAACGAAACGAGCTAGATCTGAACACATCGGTTTTACAAGTGTTCTTGTGATACGAGACAAGCTGTTTTAGAGCGAAACGAGGCAGATCTGAACACATCAGATTTACAAGTGTTCGGGTGATACGCGTCAAAACTTCTTATCGGAGAACTGCTCGAAAAGGATGTATTCTTGCTTAATACGACGAGAGAAGGTGTTTTAGGGCGAAACGAGCGAGAGCTGTAGAAATCAGTTTTACAAGTGTTCGTGTAATACGCGTCAAAACGTTTTTCTGCCAGAAGTGCGCGCAGAGCTTGTATTCGTGCTTAATACAACGAGAGAAGCTGTTTTAGAGCGAAACGAGGTAGTTCTGAACCCATCGGTTTTACAAGTGATCGCGTGATACGCGTCAATACTTTTTTTCTGAGAACTGCGCGAAAACCATGTATCCGTGCTTAATTCAACGAGAGAAGCTGTTTTAGACCCAAACGAGCTAGATCTGTACAAGTCTGTTTTACAAGTGTTCGTGTGATACACGTCAAGACGTTTTCTATCAGAACTGCGCGAATAGCATGTATTCATGCCTAATACAACGACAGAAGCTGTTTTAGAACGAAACGAGCTAGATCTGAACACATCGGTTTTACAAGTGTTCGTGTGATACGCGACAAATCTTTTTCTCTCAGAACTTCGCGAAAAGCGTGTATTCGTGCTTCAAACAAACGGAGACGCTGTTTTACAGCCGAACGGGCAGATCTAAACACATCGGTTTTACAAGTGTTCGCGTGACACGCGTGAAAACTTATTCTCTCAGAACTGCGCGACAAGCATGAAATATTGCTTAATACAACGGGAGAATTTGTTTTACAGCGAAACGAGCCTGATCTGAACACTTCGGTTTTCCAAGTGTTCGTGTGACATGCGACAAATCTTTTTCTCTCAGAACTGTGCGAAAAGCATGTGTTCGTGCCTAATACAACGAGACAAGCTGTTTTAGAGCGAAACGAGCTGGATCTGTAGAAATCAGTTTTACAAGTGTTCGTGTATTACGCGTAAAAACGTTTTTTCGGAGAACTGCGCGAAAAGCATGCATTCGTGCCTAATGAAACGCGAGAAACTGTTTTAGAGCGAAACGAGCTGGAAATGTAGAAATCAGTTTTACAAGTGTTCGTGTAATACGCGTCAAAGCGTTTTCTGCCAGAACTCCGCGAAGAGCTTGTATTCTTCCTTAATACAACGAGAGAAGCACTTTTAGAGCGAAAGGAGCTAGTCCTGAACCCATCGGTTTAACAAGTGTTCGTGTGATACGCCAAAACGTTTTCTCTCAGAAACTGCGCGAAAGGCATGTATTCATGATTAATACAAGGACAGAAGCTGTTTAGGAACAAAACGAGCTAGATCTGAACACATCGGTTTTAAAAGTGTTCGTGTGATACGCCAAAACTTTTTCTCAGAAACTGCGCGAAAAGCATGTGTTCGTGCCTAATAGAACGAGACAAGGTGTTTTAGAGCAAAACGAGGTAGATCTGAACACATCGGATTTACAAGATTTCGGAAGATACGCGTCAAAACTTCTTAGCGGAGAACTGCGCGAAAAGCATGTATTCGTGCTTAATACAACGAGAGAAGCTGTTTTAGAGCGAAACGAGCTAGATCTGTAGAAATCAGTTTTACAAGTGTCTGCGTAGTACGCGTCAAAACATTTCCTGCCAGCACTGAGCGAAGATCTTGTATTCGTGCTTAATACAACACGAGAAGCTGTTTTAGAGCGAAACAAGCTAGAAATGTACAAGTCAGGTTTACAAGTGTTCGTTTGATACGCGTCGACGTATTCTCTCAGAACTGCGCGAGAAGCATGTATTCGTGCTTAATACAGCGACAGGAGCTGTTTTAGAACGAAACGGGCTAGATCTGAACACATCGGATTTACGAGTGTTCGGGTGATACGCGTTAAATCTTTTTATCGGAGAACTGCACGAAAAGCATGTATTCGTGCTTAGCACAACGAGAGAAACTGTTTTAGAGCGAAACGAGCTCGATCTGTAGAAATCAGTTTTTCAAGTGTTTGTGTAGTACGTGTCAAAACATTTCCGGCCAGCACTGAGCGAAGAGCTTGTATTCGTGCTTAATACAACAAGAGAAGCTGTTTTAGAGCGAAACAAGCTAGAAATGTACAAGTCAGTTTTACAAGTGTTCGTGTGATACGCGTCGACGTATTCTCTCAGAACTGCGCGAGAAGCATGTATTCGTGCTTAATTCAACGACAGAAGCTGTTTTAGAGCGAAACGGGCTAGATCTGAACACATCGGGTTTACGAGTGTTCGGGTGATACGCGTCAAATCTTTTTATCGGAGAACTGTGCGAAAAGCATCTATTCGTGCTTAGTACAACGAGAGAAGTTGTTTTAGAGCTAAACGAGCTGGATCTGTTGAAATCAGTTTTACAAGTGTTCGTGTAATACGCGTCAAAACGTTTTCTGCCAGAACTCCGCGAAGAGCTTGTATTCGTGCTTAATACAACGAGAGAAGCTCTTTTAGAGCGATAGGAGCTAGATCTGAAAACATTGGTTTTAGAAGTGTTCGTGTGATACGCAAAACTTTTTCTCAGAAACTGCGCGAAAAGCAGGTGTTCGTGCCTAATACAACAAGACAAGCTGTTTTAGAGCAAAACGAGGTAGATCTGAACACATCAGATTAACAAGTGTTCGGGTGATGCGCGTCAAAACTTATCGGAGAACTGCGCGAAAAGGGTGTATTCGTGCTTAATACGACGAGAGAAGCTGTTTTAGAGCGAAACGAGCTGGATCTGTAGAAATCAGTTTTACAAGTGTTCTTGTAATACGCGTCAAAACGTTTTCTGCCAGAACTGCGCGCAGAGCTTGTATTCGTGCTTAATACAACGAGAGAAGCTGTTTTAGAGCGAAACGAGGTAGTTCTGAACCCATCGGTTTTACAAGTGATCGCGTGATACGCGTCAATACTTTTTCTCCGAGAACTGCGCGAAAACCATGTATCAGTGCTTAATTCAACGAGAGAACCGGTTTAGGCCCAAACGAGCTAGATCTGTACAAGTCAGTTTTACAAGTGTTCGTGTGATACGCGACAAATCTTTTTCTCTCAGAAGTGCGCGAAAAGCGTGTATTCGTGCTTCAAACAAACGGAGACGCTGTTTTACAGCCGAACGGGCAGATCTAAACACATCGGTTCTACAAGTGTTCGCGTGATACGCGTGAAAACTTATTCTCTCAGAACTGTGCGACAAGCATGAAATATTGCTTAATACAACGGGAGAATTTGTTTTACAGCGAAACGAGCCTGATCTGAACACTTCGGTGTTGCAAGTGTTCGTGTGATATGCGACAAATCTTTTTCTCGCAGAACTGTGCGAAAAGCATATGTTCGTTCCTAATACAACGAGACAAGCTGTTTTAGAGCGAAACGAGCTGGATCTGTAGAAATCAGTTTTACAAGTGTTCGTGTAATACGCGGCAAAACGTTTTCTGCCAGAACTCCGCAAAGAGCTTGTATTCGTGCTTAATACAACGAGAGAAGCTCTTTTAGAGCGAAAGGAGCTAGTCCTGAACCCATCGGTTTAACAAGTGTTCGTGTGATACGCCAAATCTTTTTTCTATCAGAAACTGCGCGAAAGGCATGTATTCATGCTTAATACAAGGACAGAAGCTGTTTGGGAACAAAACGAGCTAGATCTGAACACATCGGTTTTACAAGTGTTCGTGTGATACGCCAAAACGTTTTCTCAGAAACTGCGCGAAAAGCATGTGTCCGTGCCTAATAGAACGAGACAAGGTGTTTTAGAGCAAAACGAGGTAGATCTGAACACATCGGATTTACAAGTGTTCGGGTGATGCGCGTCAAAACTTCTTATCGGAGAACTGCGCGAAAAGCATGTATTCGTGCTTAATACAACGAGAGAAGCTGTTTTAGGGCGAAACGAGCTAGATCTGTAGAAATCAGTTTTACAAGTGTTTGTGTAATACGCGTCAAAACATTTCCTGCCAGCACTGCGCGAAGAGCTTGTATTCGTGCTTAATACAACAAGAGAAGCTGTTTTAGAGCGAAACAAGCTAGAAATGTACAAGTCAGTTTTACTAGTGTTCGTGTGATACGCGTCGACGTTTTCTCTCAGAACTGCGCGAGAAGCATGTATTCGTGCTTAATACAATGACAGAAGCTGTTTTAGAACGAAACGGGCTAGATCTGAACACATCGGTTTTACAAGTGTTCGTGTGATACGCGACAAATCTTTTTCTCAGAACGGCGCCAAAAGCATGTGTTCGTGCCTAATACAACGAACAAGCTGTTTTAGAGCGAAACGAGGTAGATCTGAACACATCAGATTTACGAGTATTCGGGTGATACGCGTCAAATCTTTTTATCGGAGAACTGCGCTAAAAGCATGTATTCGTGCTTAATACCGCGAGAGAAACAATTTTAGAGCGAAACGAGCTAGATCTGTAGAAATCAGTTTTACAAGCGTTCGTGTAATACGCGTCAAAACGTTTTCTGCCAGAACTGCGCGCAGAGCTTGTATTCGTGCTTAATACAACGAGAGAAGCTGTTTTTGAGCGAAACGAGCTACATCTGAAAACATCGGTTTTACAAGTGTTCGTGTGATACGCCAAATCTTTTTCTCTCAGAAACTGCGCGAAAAGCATGTGTTCGTGCCTAATACAACGAGACAAGCTGTTTTAGAGAAAAACGAGGCAGATCTGAACACAACGAATTTACAAGTGTTCGGGTGATACGCGTCAAACCTTCTTATCGGAGAACGGTGCGAAAAACATGTATTCGGGCTTAATACAACGAGAGAAGTTGTTTTAGAGCGAAACGAGCTGGATCTGTTGAAATCAGTTTTACAAGTGTTCGTGTAATACGCGACAAAACGTTTTCTGCCAGAACTGCGCGAAGAGCTTGTATTCGTGCTTAATACAACGAGAGAAGCTGTTTTATAGCGAAACGAGCTAGTTCTGAGCCCATCTGTTTTACAAGTGTTCGCGTGATACGCGTAAAAACTTATATATCTCAGAACTGCGCGAAAAGTATGTATTCGTGCTTAAAACAAATGTTGATGCTGTTTACAGTCGAACGGGCCAGATCTAAACACATCAGTTTTACACCTGTTCTCGTGGTACGCGTGAAAACATTCTCTGAGAACTGCGCGACAAGCATGAATTATTGCTTAATACAACGGGAGAATTTGTTTTACAGCGAAGCGAGCCTTATCTGAACACATCTGTTTAACAAGTGCTCGTGTGATACGCGTCAAAACGTTTTCTGCCAGAACTGCGCGAAGAACTTGTATTCTTGCTTAATACAACGAGAGAAGCTGTTTTAGAGCGAAACGAGCTAGATCTGTACAAGTCAGCTTTACAAGTGTTCGTGTGATACGCTTCGACGTTTTCTCTCAGAACTGCGCGAAAAGCATGTGTTCGTGCCTAATACAACGAGACAAGCTGTTTTAGAGCGAAACGAGGTTGATCTGAACACATCGGATTCACAAGTGTTCGGGTGATACGCGTCAAAACTTCTTATCGGAAAACTGCGCGAAAAGCATGTATTCATGCTTAATACAAAGACAGAAGCTGTTTAGGAACGAAACGTGGTAGAGTGTTCGGGTGATACGCGTCAAAACTTCCTATCGGAGAACTGCGCGAAAAGCATGTATTCGTGCTTATTACAACGAGAGATGCTGTTTTATACCAAAACGAGCTAGTTCTGAACCCATTGGTTTTACAAGTGTTCGAGTGATACGCGTGAGAACGTATTCTCTGAGAACTGCGCGACAAGCTTGAATTATTGCTTAATAACGGAAGAATTTGTTTTACAGCGATGCGAGCCTGATCTGAACACATCGGTTTTACAAGTGCTCGTGTGATACGCGTCAAGACGTTTTCTCTCAGAACTGCGCGAAAAGCATGTATTCATGCTTAATACAACGAGAGAGGCTGTTTTAGAGCGAAAGGAGCTGGTTCTGAACCCATCGCTTTCACAAGTGTTCGCGTGATACGCGTCAAAACTTTTTCTCGGAGAACTGTGCGAAAAGCATGTATTCGTGCTTAATACAACTAAAGAAGCTGTTTTAGAGCAAAGAGCTAGATCTGTACAAGTCAGTTTTACAAGTGTTCGGGTTATACACGTCAAGACGTTTTCCTTCAGAACTGCGCGAAAGGCATGTATGCATGCTTAAAACAAAGACAGAAGCTGTTTAGGAACGAAACGAGCTAGATCTGAACACATCGGTTTTGCAAGTGTTGGTGTGATACGCCAAAACTTATTCTCTCAGAACTGCGCGAAAAGCATGTGTTCGTACCTAATACAACGAGAGAGGCTGTTTTAGAGCGAAAGGAGCTAGTTCTGAACCCATCGCTTTCAGAAGTGTTCGCGTGAGACGCGTCAAAACTTTTTACCGGAGAACTGCGCGAAAAGTTTCTATCCGTGCTTAATGCAACGAGTGAAGCTGTTTTAGAGCGAAACGAGCTAGATCTGTACAGTCAGTTTTACAAGTGTTCGTGTGATACGCGTCAAGACGTTTTCTCTCAGAACCGCGCGAAAAGCATGTATTCATGCTTAATACAACGACAGAAGTTGTTTTAGAACGAAATGAGCTAGATCTGAACACATCGGTTTTACAAGTGTTCGTGTGATACGAGACAAATCTTTTTCTCTCAGAGCTGCGCGAAAAGCACGTGTTCGTGCCTAATACAACGAGACACGCTGTTTAGACCGAAACGAGGTAGATCTGAACACATCAGGTTTACAAGTGTTCGGGTGATACGCGTCAAACCTTTTTATCGGAAAACTGCGCGAAAAGCATGCATTCGTGCTTAATACAACGAGAGAAGCTGTTTAAGAGCGAAACGACCTAGATCTGTATATATCAGTTTTACAAGTGTTCGTGTTATACGCGTCTAAACGTTTCCTGCCAGAACTGCGCGAAGAGCTTGTATTCGTGCTTAAAACAACGAGAGAAGCTCTTTTAGAGCGAAACGAGGTAGTTCTGAACCCATCGGTTTTACATGTGTTCGCGTGATAGGCGTCCAAACGTTTTCTCGGAGAACTGCGCGAAAAGCATGTATTCGTGCTTAATACAACGAGAAAAGCTGTTTTAGAGCGAAACAAGCTAGATCTGTACAAGTCAGTTTTACAAGTGTTCGTGTGATACGCGCCGACGTTTTCTCTCAGAACTGCACGAAAAGACAGAAGGTGTTTTAGAACGAAACGGGCTAGATCTGTAGATATCAGTTTTACAAGTGTTCGTGTAATACGCGTCAAAACGTTTTCTGCCAGAACTGCGCGCAGAGCTTGTATTCGTGCTTAACACATCGAGAGAAGCTGTTTTAGAGCGAAACGAGCTAGTTTTGAACCCATCGGTTTTACAAGTGTTCGCGTGATACGCGTCAAAGCTTTTTCTCGGAGAACTGCGCGAAAAGCATGTATCCGTGCTTAATGCAACGAGTGAAGCTGTTTTAGAGCGAAACGAGCTAGATCTGTACAGTCAGTTTTACAAGTGTTCGTGTGATACGCGTAAAGACGTTTTCTCTCAGAACTGCGCGAAAGCATGTATTCATGCTTAATACAACGACAGAAGCTGTTTTAGAACGAAACGAGCTAGATCTGAACACATCGGTTTTACAAGTGTTCGTGTGATACGCGACAAAACCTTTTCTCTCAGAACTGCGCGAAAGCCATGTATTCATGCTTAATACAATGACAGAAGCTGTTTAGGAACGAAACGAGCTAGATCTGAACACATCGGTTTTACAAGTGTCCGTGTGATACGCGTAAAGACTTTTCCTCTCATAACTGCTCGAAAACCAGGTATTCGTGCTTAATACAACGAGACAAGCTGTATTTGACCGAAACGAGCTAGATCTGAACACATCGGTTTCACTAGTGACAAGTGCTCGTGTGATACGCGTCAAGACGTTTTCTATCAGAACTGCGCGAAAAGCATGTATTCATGCCTAATACAACGAGAGAGGCTGTTTTAGAGCGAAAAGAGTTGGTTCTGAACCCATCGCTTTCACAAGTGTTCGCGTGATACGCGTCAAACCTTTTTCTCGGAGAACTGTCCGAAAAGCATGTATTCGTGCTTAATACAACTAAAGAAGCTGTTTTAGAGCAAAGAGCTAGATCTGTACAAGTCAGTTTTACAAGTGTTCGTGTGATACACGTCATGACGTTTTCCTTCAGAACTGCGCGAAAGGCATGTATGCATGCTTAATGCAACGACAGAAGTTGTTTTAGAACGAAATGAGCTAGATCTGAACACATCTGTTTTACAAGTGTTCGTGTGATACGAGACAAATCTTTTTCTCTCAGAGCTGCTCGAAAAGCACGTGTTCGTGCCTAATACAACGAGACACGCTGTTTAGACCGAAACGAGGTGGATCTGAAGAAATCAGTTTTACAAGTGTTCGTGTAATACGCGTGAAAACGTTTTCTGCCAGAACTGCGCGAAGAGCTTGTATTCGTGCTTAATACAACGAGAGAAGCTCTTTTATAGCGAAACGAGCTAGTTTTGAGCCCATCGGTTTTACAAGTGTTCGCGTGATACGCGTAAAAACCTATATATCTCAGAACTGCGCGAAAAGTATGTATTCGTGCCTAAAACAAATGTTGATGCTGTTTACAGCCGAACGGGCCAGATCTAAACACATCAGTTTTACACGTGTTCTCGTGGTACGCGTGAAAACATTCTCTGAGAACTGTGCGACAAGCATGAATTATTGCTTAATACAACGGGAGAATTTGTTTTACAGCGAAGCGAGCCTGATCTGAACACATCTGTTTAACAAGTGCTCGTGTGATACGCGTCAAAACGTTTTCTGCCAGAACTGCGCGAAGAACTTGTATTCTTGCTTAATACAACGAGAGAAGCTGTTTTAGAGCGAAACGAGCTAGATCTGTACGTCAGTTTTACAAGTGTTCGTGTGATACGCTTCAACGTTTTCTCTCAGAACTGCGCGAGAAGCATGTATTCGTGCTTAATACAATGACAGAAGCTGTTTTAGAACGAAACGGGCTAGATCTGAACACATCGGTTTTACAAGTGTTGGTGTGATACGCCAAAACTTTTTCTCTCAGAACTGCGCGAAAAGCATGTGTTCGTACCTAATACAACGAGAGAGGCTGTTTTAGAGCGAAAGGAGCTAGTTCTGAACCCATCGCTTTCAGAAGTGTTCGCGTGAGACGCGTCAAAACTTTTTACCGGAGAACTGCGCGAAAAGTTTGTATCCGTGCTTAATTCAACGAGAGAAGTTGTTTTAGAGCGAAACGAGCTAGATCTGTACAAGTCAGTTTTACAATTATTCGTGTGATACGCGTCAAGACGTTTTCTCTCAGAACCGCGCGAAAAGCATGTATTCATGCTTAATACAACGACAGAAGTTGTTCTAGAACGAAATGAGCTAGATCTGAACACATCGGTTTTACAAGTGTTCGTGTGATACGAGACAAATCTTTTTCTCTCAGAGCTGCGCGAAAAGCACGTGTTCGTGCCTAATACAACGAGACACGCTGTTTAGACCGAAACGAGGTAGATCTGAACACATCAGGTTTACAAGTGTTCGGGTGATACGCGTCAAACCTTTTTATCGGAGAACTGCGCGAAAAGCATGCATTCGTGCTTAATACAACGAGAGAAGCTGTTTAAGAGCGAAACGACCTAGATCTGTATATATCAGTTTTACAAGTGTTCGTGTTATACGCGTCTAAACGTTTCCTGCCAGAACTGCGCGAAGAGCTTGTATTCGTGCTTAAAACAACGAGAGAAGCTGTTTTAGAGCGAAACGAGGTAGTTCTGAACCCATCGGTTTTACATGTGTTCGCGTGATAGGCGTCCAAACTTTTTCTCGGAGAACTGCGCAAAAAGCATGTATTCGTGCTTAATACAACGAGAAAAGCTGTTTTAGAGCGAAACAAGCTAGATCTGTACAAGTCAGTTTTACAAGTGTTCGTGTGATACGCGTCGACGTTTTCTCTCAGAACTGCACGAAAAGACAGAAGGTGTTTTAGAACGAAACGGGCTAGATCTGTAGATATCAGTTTTACAAGTGTTCGTGTAATACGCGTCAAAACGTTTTCTGCCAGAACTGCGCGCAGAGCTTGTATTCGTGCTTAACACATCGAGAGATGCTGTTTTAGAGCGAAACGAGCTAGTTTTGAACCCATCGGTTTTACAAGTGTTCGCGTGATACGCGTCAAAGCTTTTTCTCGGAGAACTGCGCGAAAAGCATGTATCCGTGCTTAATGCAACGAGTGAAGCTGTTTTAGAGCGAAACGAGCTAGATCTGTACAGTCAGTTTTACAAGTGTTCGTGTGATACGCGTAAAGACGTTTTCTCCCAGAACTGCGCGAAAGCATGTATTCATGCTTAATACAACGACAGAAGCTGTTTTAGAACGAAACGAGCTAGATCTGAACACATCGGTTTTACAAGTGTTCGTGTGATACGCGACAAAACCTTTTCTCTCAGAACTGCGCGAAAGCCATGTATTCATGCTTAATACAATGACAGAAGCTGTTTAGGAACGAAACGAGCTAGATCTGAACACATCGGTTTTACAAGTGTCCGTGTGATACGCGTAAAGACTTTTCCTCTCATAACTGCTCGAAAACCAGGTATTCGTGCTTAATACAACGAGACAAGCTGTATTTGACCGAAACGAGCTAGATCTGAACACATCGGTTTCACTAGTGACAAGTGCTCGTGTGATACGCGTCAAGACGTTTTCTATCAGAACTGCGCGAAAAGCATGTATTCATGCTTAATACAACGAGAGAGGCTGTTTTAGAGCGAAAAGAGTTGGTTCAGAACCCATCGCTTTCACAAGTGTTCGCGTGATACGCGTCAAAACTTTTTCTCGGAGAACTGTCCGAAAAGCATGTATTCGTGCTTAATACAACTAAAGAAGCTGTTTTAGAGCAAAGAGCTAGATCTGTACAAGTCAGTTTTACAAGTGTTCGTGTGATACACGTCATGACGTTTTCCTTCAGAACTGCGCGAAAGGCATGTATGCATGCTTAATACAACGACAGAAGTTGTTTTAGAACGAAATGAGCTAGATCTGAACACATCGGTTTTACAAGTGTTCGTGTGATACGAGACAAATCTTTTTCTCTCAGAGCTGCGCGAAAAGCACGTGTTCGTGCCTAATACAACGAGACACGCTGTTTAGACCGAAACGAGGTGGATCTGAAGAAATCAGTTTTACAAGTGTTCGTGTAATACGCGTGAAAACGTTTTCTGCCAGAACTGCGCGAAGAGCTTGTATTCATGCTTAATACAACGAGAGAAGCTCTTTTATAGCGAAACGAGCTAGTTCTGAGCCCATCGGTTTTACAAGTGTTCGCGTGATACGCGTAGAAACCTATATATCTCAGAACTGCGCGAAAAGTATGTATTCGTGCCTAAAACAAATGTTGATGCTGTTTACAGCCGAACGGGCCAGATCTAAACACATCAGTTTTACACGTGTTCTCGTGGTACGCGTGAAAACATTCTCTGAGAACTGTGCGACAAGCATGAATTATTGCTTAATACAACGGGAGAATTTGTTTTACAGCGAAGCGAGCCTGATCTGAATACATCTGTTTAACAAGTGCTCGTGTGATACGCGTCAAAACGTTTTCTGCCAGAACTGCGCGAAGAACTTGTATTCTTGCTTAATACAACGAGAGAAGCTGTTTTAGAGCGAAACGAGCTAGATCTGTACGTCAGTTTTACAAGTGTTCGTGTGATACGCTTCGACGTTTTCTCTCAGAACTGCGCGAAAAGCATGTGTTCGTGCCTAATACAACGAGACAAGCTGTTTTAGAGCGAAACGAGGTAGATCTGAACACATCGGATTTACAAGTGTTCGAGTGATACGCGTCAAAACTTCTTATCGGAAAACTGCGCGAAAAGCATGTATTCATACGTAATACAAAGACAGAAGCTGTTTAGGAACGAAACGAGGTAGAGTGTTCGGGTGATACGCGTCAAAACTTCGTATCGGAGAACTGCGCGAAAAGCATGTATTCTTGCTTATTACAACGAGAGATGCTGTTTTATACCAAAACGAGCTAGTTCTGAACCCATTGGTTTTACAAGTGTTCGAGTGATACGCGTGAGAACGTATTCTCTGAGAACTGTGCGACAAGCTTGAATTATTGCTTAATAACGGAAGAATTTGTTTTACAGCGAAGCGAGCCTGATCTGAACACATCGGTTTTACAAGTGCTCGTGTGATACGCGTCAAGACGTTTTCTCTCAGAACTGCGCGAAAAGCATGTATTCATGCTTAATACAACGAGAGAGGCTGTTTTAGAGCGAAAGGAGCTGGTTCTGAACCCATCGCTTTCACAAGTGTTCGCGTGATACGCGTCAAAACTTTTTCTCGGAGAACTGTGCGAAAAGCATGTATTCGTGCTTAATACAACTAAAGAAGCTGTTTTAGAGCAAAGAGCTAGATCTGTACAAGTCAGTTTTACAAGTGTTCGTGTGATACACGTC
Organism: Amblyomma americanum; assembly: GCA_030143305.2. NCBI lineage: Eukaryota > Metazoa > Arthropoda > Arachnida > Ixodida > Ixodidae > Amblyomma > Amblyomma americanum. Next base: position 37,282 of record JARKHS020032044.1, read on the forward strand.
AAGACGTTTTCCTTCAGAACTGCACGAAAGGCATGTATGCATGCTTAAAACAACGACGGAAGCTGTTTAGGAACGAAACGAGCTAGATCTGAACACATCGGTTTTACAAGTGTTGGTGTGATACGCCAAAACTTTTTCTCTCAGAACTGCGCGAAAAGCATGTGTTCGTACCTAATACAACGAGACAAGCTGTTTTGGAGCGAAACGAGGTAGATCTGAACACATCGGATTTACAAGTGTCCGTGTGATACGCGTCCAAACTTTTTCTCTCAGAACTGCGCGAAAAGCATGTATTCATGGTTAATACAACGAGAGAGGCTGTTTTAGAGCGAAAGGAGCTAGTTCTGAGCCCATCGCGTTCAGAAGTGTTCGCGTGATACGCGTCAAATCTTTTTACCGGAGAACTGCGCGAAAAGTTTGTATCCGTGCCTAATTCAACGAGAGAAGTTGTTTTAGAGCGAAACGAGCTAGATCTGTACAAGTCAGTTTTACAAGTGTTCGCGTGATACGCGTCAAGACGTTTTCTCTCAGAACCGCGCGAAAAGCATGTATTCATGCTTAATACAACGACAGAAGTTGCTTTAGAACGAAATGAGCTAGATCTGAAGACATCGGTTTTACAAGTGTTCGTGTGATACGAGACAAATCTTTTTCTCTCAGAGCTGCGCGAAAAGCACGTGTTCGTGCCTAATACAACGATACACGCTGTTTAGACCGAAACGAGGTAGATCTGAACACATCAGATTTACAAGTGTTCGGGTGATACGCGTCAAACCTTTTTATCAGAGAACTGCGCGAAAAGCATGCATTCGTGCTTAATACAACGAGAGAAGCTGTTTAAGAGCGAAACGACCTAGATCTGTATAAATCAGTTTTACAAGTGTTCGTGTTATACGCGTCTAAACGTTTTCTGCCAGAACTGCGCGAAGAGCTTTTATTCGAGCTTAATACAACGAGAGAAGCTGTTTTATAGCGAAACGAGCTAGTTCTGAGCCCATCGGTTTTACAAGTGTTCGCGTGATACGCGTAAAAACTTATATATCTCAGAACTGCGCGAAAAGCATGTATTCGTGCCTAAAACAAATGTTGATGCTGTTTACAGCCGAATGGGCCAGATCTAAACACATCAGTTTTACACGTGTTCTCGTGGTACGCGTGAAAACATTCTCTGAGAACTGTGCGACAAGCATGAATTATTGCTTAATACAACGGGAGAATTTGTTTAACAGCGAAGCGAGCCTGATCTGAACGCATCTGTTTAACAAGTGCTCGTGTGATACGCGTCAAAACGTTTTCTGCCAGAACTGCGCGAAGAACTTGTATTCTTGCTTAATACAACGAGAGAAGCTGTTTTAGAGCGAGACGAGCTAGATCTGTACAAGTCAGTTTTACAAGTGTTCGTGTGATACGCTTCGACTTTTTCTCTCAGAACTGTGCGAAAAACATATATTCGTGCTTAACACAACGAGAGAAGTTGTTTTAGAGCGAAACGAGCTAGATCTGTAGAAATCAGTTTTACAAGTGTTTGTGCAATACGCGTCAAAACGTTTCCTGCCAGAACTGCGCGAAGAGCTTGTATTCGTGCTTAAAACAACGAGAGAAGCTGTTTTAGAGCGAAACGAGGTAGTTCTGAACCCATCGATTTTACATGTGTTCGCGTGATAGGCGTCCAAACTTTTTCTCGGAGAACTGCGCGAAAAGCATGTATTCGTGCTTAATACAACGAGAAAAGCTGTTTTAGAGCGAAACAAGCTAGATCTGTACAAGTCAGTTTTACAAGTGTTCGTGTGATACGCGTCGACGTTTTCTCTCAGAACTGCACGAAAAGCATGTAGTTGTGTTTAATACAAAGACAGAAGGTGTTTTAGAACGAAACGGGCTAGATCTGTAGATATCAGTTTTACAAGTGTTCGTGTAATACGCGTCAAAACGTTTTCTGCCAGAACTGCGCGCAGAGCTTGTATTCTTGCTTAATACATCGAGAGAAGCTGTTTTTAGAGCGAAAAGCACGAATACATGCTTTTCGCGCAATTCTGAGAGAAAACGTTTTGACGCGTATCACACCGACACTTGTAAAACACTTTTAAAAGCGATGTGCTCAGATCTAGCTTGTTTCGGTCAAAAACAGCTTGTCTCGTTGTATTAAGCACGAATACATGTTTTTCGCGCAGTTATTATTATTATTATTTATTAGTACCTCACAGGCCCCGAAGAGCATTGGGTGAGGGGGGCAAATACAGATGTACATACAGATGAAAAAAAAACCCCATAATATCGGTGCAAGAACGCGGTACAAGTCAAATACAAGAAAGGAACACGAAATTTATACAAAACCGAGTCAAAATAACATCAGACACGAAACAACGTTAAGAACAAATGAAACTGTTGTAGATTTCGAACATCACTATGGCAATAAATGTATACATAGATGTTTTTTAAACTCACCAGGATCAATGAAAGAGATAATGTTGTCAGGAAGATCATTCCAGAGTTTTATTGCTCTAGGTAATGCAGAGGAATTAAACGACAGGGTCTTCCCATATATCCGGTTGAAGCTGAGTTGATTGTGTAAGCGTTGTGAAGAGCGGAAAGGTGATGCCAGAGGTAACAACGAAGGACGGGTGTGAACATATTTATGGAATAAACACAGAAGTGAAATGGAGCGACGAATTTCATGTATCTGTATGTCATTAAGGTATTTAAGCTGGGATACACTTGCGAGGGGACTATAATTGCTAAAAATGTACCGGGCAGCTCTGCTTTGAATGGACTCGAGCATATCTATGAGATATTTTTGATAGGGAGACCATATAGGTGAGATAAATTCCAGCTGTGGGCGAACAAATGTAAAATATGCAAGTTTTCGAACGGAGCTAGGTGAGTTTCGAAGGTTCCGGCGTATGAAACCTAATGTCCTCGACGCTTTGTTGCAGACTGCAGAAATATGAGAAGACCATGAAAGATTTGGTGTGAACTGAATTCCAAGGTATTTGTACGACGTAACCCTTGATAGAGAGGTATTATTTATAGAGTATATGAAGTTAGAAACAACATGCTTGCGGCTAAAAGTCATTGATTTACATTTATTAGGGTTAAGAATCATTTGCCAGTTTTGACACCAATCAACAATAGTGTCAAGGTCATTTTGAAGGGTCAGGTGGTCAGTCTCAGAAGCGATCTTACGGTAAACAACACAGTCGTCTGCGTAAAGGCGTAAACGGGATGAAATGTTAGTGGGAAGGTCGTTAATGTAGATTAGAAAAAGTAAGGGTCCAAGTACGCTTCCCTGTGGTACGCCTGAGGTTACGTCACATAGGGATGAGGAAGAGCCGTTGACAACTGTGAATTGCGGACGTAATGAGAGAAAGTTTCGAAGCCAAGATAATGTGAGGGAATCAATGGAAAGGGTAGATAATTTTGTAAAAAGCCGGCCATGTGCAACTCTGTCAAATGCTTTTGAGAAATCTAAAAAAATGCAATCTCTTTGCTGGTTATCATCCCTGTTGAAATGCAGGTCAGTAGTAAATTCAAATATCTGGGTATCACATGAGTAGCCTTTCCTAAAACCATGCTGATTTGAAAAGAAGAAGTCATTTCGTTCCAGATGGTTGTAAATGTGTGAAGCGATAATATGCTCAAGTAATTTACAGCATATGCATGTTAACGAAATAGGCCGATAGTTATCAGGAGAGTTTTTGTTACCTGTTTTGAAGACATGGATGACTTTGGCTTTTTTCCAGTAAGTGGGCAGTTCTCCGGAGGATAATGATTGCTGAAATATATGACACAAAATCTGGCTGGAAATTGAAATGGTGTTTTTAAGTATCTTCGAGTTAATGTTGTCCACTCCGGCAGATGATGATAACTTTAGATTTTTAATTAGTGATGCGGTACCCTCAGCACTAATGGTGATGGGCTCCATGAATGGGTAGTCAGACTCGAGAACAATTGGCATACTGGAATAATCTTCCTTAGTAAACACTGATGCAAAAAATCTGTTGAACGCGGTTGGACATTCAGTGTCAGCTAGCGGCAAGTCATCAGTATTGTGTAGTTGTATGAGGTCATGTTTACTTTCGGGAGATATAGTCTGCCAAAACTTCTTAGGATTAGTCTGCAAAAGTGACGGCAGATCATGAGTGAAGTATTTGTTTTTGGCAGCGGTAACAGCAGAACAGTACGCTTTCAAACACAGTTTATATCTTTCCAACGAGGTTGAAGAAGGAGCAGATCTAGCTTTTCTGTATAGGCGCTTCTTCTTATTCTGTAATCGACGGAGGGTCTTGTTGAACCATGGATTTTTTATGTCATTAGCTATTGTAATCAGAGGAACATGTTTCTCTATCAGTGCAGATAGTTTGTGTTTGAAGAGCAACCAGTTTTCTTCGGTAGATCGTTCGTTCCTTAGCGGGAAAAACACCTCATTGAAAAATGAGGCAAGTTTCGTGTTAATTTCATCATATCGTGCTTTACTATAATCTCTAATTTTTTTAGTTGTAATACCTGCAAACAAGCTCGGAACTAGAATATCAAACTGCAACATCTTATGATCGCTAAATCCGTCAAGATACATAACCGGCCCTATGGTATCGGGAGCAGTGGATAGAGCTAAATCAAGAATGTTAGAACCACGCGTATTCTGGCTAATCACTTGAAATAAATTGAAATCTAGTGTTAGGTTGATGAATTCTGTTGCAGCATGACTAGTTGAAGACAGAGAAGGCCAATCTATTTCAGGAAAATTAAAATTAAAATCACCCAACAAGTAGATGTTGCTAGGTGAACTGTGTTCGACAGCGGCAGCAATGCTAGACCGAAGATCATGAATGAAAGAAGTCGTACAATCGGGCGGACGGTAACACACTCCAAAAAGTAAATTCGAAGATATAGTTTTGCAGGCAGCCCAAACTATTTCGAGGTCTGAGTTAGAATTGATAGCAGTGGATGGTACCGTTTTTTTAATACCAAGAAGCACCCCACCCCCTCTTTTATCTGCACGGTCATGTCTATAGATATTGTAAGCATGGGCGTCTGGAAAGATTTCATTGTCTTTGATACCGGCGTGCAACCAAGTTTCAGTTCAAGCAACTATATCAGATTCACTGTCTTGCAGAAAAGAGCAGAGATGATCACGTTTAGGCATCAAGCTTCGGATATTAGAAAATGAAAGGGACAGCGTCGGAGCCTGGGGGCATGACGTGGACTGAGGACAATCACACAATCTGGGTGCATTGCCTAGCTATGGTGATACTAATATGACCGAATCAGTGGCTCGGTCGTACGCATATGTTTGTTTGTCCATTCTAAGTTTATCAAATGCCAGTTTATAAGACTTGGATTGTGACTTTGCAAATTTGGTCAACTTGCTTCTAGCCTCACGAGTTGTAGCGGAAAAATCCTCACGGATTGCAAAACTGGAGTCCTTCAATTTGTGGCCATTTGAAAGGATGTTCTACTTGTCTTTAAAGAAGGTCATCTTGGCAATGATTGGTCTGTGCCTATTAGTTTTGAATTTGCCTAATCTATGAACCCTTTCAAACTGTGAAGCAGTCATAGATAAATCTAGGTGCTCTGAACAAAATGCAATGACTTTCCCTTCAGAATCTGCCCAGCTTTCGTCTTCCACATCGTCGATGCCAAAGAAAAGCAAGTTATTTCGGCGCAATCTATTTTCAGCATCATCACACCTTGAGTAAATACTAGAAAGCTGGGAAGAAATGGCTTGTATGGCATTGTCAGTTACAAGAGAATCAGGCCTATAAAGTGAGGTTGCCGTTGCCTCGAGGGCTGCCACTCTCAACGTCAGATGCTTGACTTCTTTATCGGTAGCATCCTGCCTTTCTTTAACACCTTTGATTTCATTAAGTATTACAGCTTGGCCAGCTTCAATTCTTTGGACAAAGAGACAAAGAGTATGGTGGAGCTGCCATAAAAAAACGTAAACCAATGAGCTCCTGCCTGTACCACTAAAGTATCACAGGCTTAACCCAATCGTAACATAAATGAAAAGGCCCAAAGGCAATGTTGTGCTTTTGCCACCCGAAGGTGGGAAAATAAAAAAATGGGGTAATGCTACTAAGCGACCCACAGCCGGGGGAGCGGGCCCGGGGAGACTCCCCTGATCTCCCCTGGGAAGTAGCGGAGGGGGTGGGACATAGGTTGTGGGAATGGGACTGAGGGAAGGGTTATGGGTAATGTGATGGGAATGGGGACAGCGAGATATTGACCCTCATTTTATCATCGCTCGACTCCTGTCTGGCCAGGACAGGGAGGGCGTCGATGTTCTCCAATGGTGCGGCTCCACTCACGGGATGCCCGACCACCCAACGACGCAATAGCTCCGACTCGAAGACAGGGAATCCTAACCCGGGGCAGCTGCCTCGGGCTCCTCCACCACTTTCAGGGGTCCGGTTCGGACTTGCATTACGCTCCCAGCTACTAACCGTCGAGTGTTTTTCGCGGCTTTTCAGACTCCGGAAGTATGTGTGGTGGATCCCAGGGACCCACCTGTGCTTCCAACCAACCAACCATGCACTTTTTTCCTCCCCTGGCTTGCTCCACACCTACTGACGAGGGAGTGTTCAGGGCCGGGCTGACCGGGCCACAAACCAAGAACCTGGCCGAGGGTGAGATAACCCGGGCCTACTCCACCGGTACTCCGCAACATCGACGGTTTTTGCATCGGTCCTACTAAGGTCCCCCTTACCTCGGCGTCCCGCGCTCTAGCCTCACGGCCCCGCGGTCAGCCATCCCTGGCTGCTTCCCCGAGGACATCGCTCCCAAGGAGCCCTTCTGCTGGAAACCCCCGCGCGGACCTGGCCTCTCCGTGGCCAGAAACCGACGCGCCAGCCGGTAGCCACGCACGCCCCCGCGTGCAGAGGCTTTTTGATTTTCGAGCAGTTTTTGAGTCCAATTCCGTGAGTCCAACCTGATTATGAAACCAGGCCTGCCTCCGCACAGGCATCGGACCTCACGTGCGCGACTGGCCCACTCAGTCGCTTGGGAGTCGCTGCCACTCCCATGGGGTTTTGCATCCCCAGAGGACGGGCCCCGGCCAGCCCATCCCCACCGCTGTGCGTTGCACCGAAACAAAGCCTAGTAGCCGAAACTACACCGGCCCGTATCCAGTGGCAGGGGGGGCCACGGGCAGTCAATTCTTTGGACAGTCAGCAAGACGGCTTCCAATGTTTCTCTTTCAGTTGCAATCATAGGCCCAGGATTGCTTTCGATGTCACCCGACAGTGAGAGCAGCATACCATAAAAAAATAGGTAAAGGCGAGAAGGCAAAGACAATACACGCTTCAGTACATCAATACACTCTCCAGGGCACGACACCGTAAACAGACAGTAATCACTGCTCTTCACACAGGCAGCGCCTTCCAAATAACTAACCTGCAAAATCCGCAGCGGTAAGATTTCCATGGCGTTCACGGTGCCGTGCCCGAGGTGGGTGTTTCCGGGCTTGCTCTTATATGCGTCGTCGATGTCGGAGATAGTAGCTGAAGATCCATGTTGCCAGATGAAAAATCGGCCGCCTACTACGTATGGCCAAAAAGCAGGCGAGAGCGAAGGTCGCTCAGCGGCAGCGGATGGCGATGAAGCAGCGGGATCCGGGAAACAGCAGGAACCACATAGGAACGCGGCCTGCAAAATCCGCAGCGGTAAGATTTCCATGGCGTTCACGGTGCCGTGCCCGAGGTGTGTGTTTCCGGGCTTGCTCTTATATGCGTCGTCGATGTCGGAGATAGTAGCTGAAGATCCATGTTGCCAGATGAAAAATCGGCCGCCTACTACGTATGGCCAAAAAGCAGGCGAGAGCGAAGGTCGCTCAGCGGCAGCGGATGGCGACGAAGCAGCGGGATCCGGGAAACAGCAGGAACCACATAGGAACGCGGCCTGCAAAATCCGCAGCGGCAAGATTTCCATGGCGTTCACGGTGCCGTGCCCGCCGTGCCCAATACACGGACACTTGTGAAACCGATGTGTTCAGATCTAGCTCGCTTCGGTATAAAACAGCTTGTCTCGTTGTATTGAGTACGAATTTATGCTTTTCGCGCAGTTATGAGAGAAAGATGTGACGCGTATCACACGGACACTTGTAAAACCGATGTGTTCAGATTTATCTCGTTTCGGTCTAAAACAGCTTGTCTCGTTGTAATAAGCAGGAATACATGTTTTTTTCGCGCAGTTATGAGAGAAAAAGTTTTGACGCGTATCACACGGACACTTGTAAAACCGATGTGTTCAGACTAAGCTCGTTTCGATCTAAAACAACTTGTCTCGATGTATTGAGCACGATTTCACGCTTTGCGCGCAGTTATGAGAAAAAGGTTTGACGCGTATCACACGTGCACTTGTAAAACCGATGTGTTCAGATTCAGCTCGTTTCGCTCTAAATTAGCTTGTCTCGTTGTATTAAGCACGAATACATACTTTTCGCGCAGTTATGAGCGAAAAAGTTTTGACGTGTATCACACGGACGCTTTTAAAGCCGATGTGTTCAGATTTAGCTCGTTTCGATCTAAAGCAGCTTGTCTCGTTGTATTAAGCACGAATACATGCTTTTTGCGCAGTTCTGAGAGAAAAAGTTTTGACGCGCATCACACGGACACTTGTAAAACCGATGTGTTCAGATCTAGCTCGTTTCGCTCTGAAACAGCTTGTCTCGTTGTATTAAGTTAAAATACATGCTTTTCTCGCAGTTCTGAGAGAAAACGTTTTGTCGTGTATCATACGGACACTTGTAAAGTCGATGTGTTCAGATCTAGCTCGTTTCGGTCTAAAACAGCTTGTCTCGCTGTATTAAGCACGAATACATGCTTTTCGCACAGTTATGAGAGAAAACGCTGACGCGTATACGCGGACACTTGTAAAACCGTTGTGTTCTGATCTCGCTCGTTTCTCTCTAAAACAGCTTGTCTCGTTGTATTAATCACGGATACATGCTTTTCGCGAAGTTATGAGAGAAAAAGATTTGACGCGTATCACACGGAAGCTTGTAAAACCGAGGTGTTTATATAGAAGATGTTAGCGCAAAACTTAGACGAAGACAGAGAAGAAACACACAAAACGACAGACGAGCGCTCTCTGTCTTCGTCTAAGTTTTGCGCTAACATCTTCTATATCATGCAAAGCCAACTTGCCCGACAACACGCTCTTCCGAGGTGTTTAGATTTAGCTCGTTTCGGTCTAAAACAGCATGTCTCGTTGTATTAAGCATGAATACATGCTTTTCGCGCAGTTCTGAGAGAAAAAGTTTTGACGCGTATAACACGGACACTTGTAAAAGCGATAAGTTCAGATCAAGCTCGTTTCGCTCCAAAGCAGCTTGTCTCGTTGTATTAAGCCCGAATGCATGCTTTTTGCGCAGTTCTGAGAGAAAAAGTTTTTACGCGTATCACACGGACACATTTAAAACCGATTTGTTCAGATCTGGCTCGTTTCGCTCCAAAACAGCTTGTCTCGTTGTATTAAGCACGAATGCATGCTTTTTGCGCAGTTCTGAGAGAAAAAGTTTTTACGCGTATCACACGGACACTTGTAAAACCGATGTGTTCTGATTTCGCTCGTTTCGCTCTAAAACAGTTTGTCTCGTTGTATTAAGCACGAATACATACGTTTCGCGCAGTTATGAGAGAAAAAGTTTTGACGCGTATACACGGACTCTTGTCACTTGTAAAACCGATGTGTTCAGATCTAGCTCGTATCGGTCGAATACAGCTTGTCTTGTTGTATTAAGCACGAATACATGCTTTTCGCGCAGTTATGAGAGAAAAAGTTTTGACGCGTATCACACGGACACTTGTAAAACCGATGTGATCAGATCCAGCTCGTTTCGCTCTGAAACAGCTTGTCTGGTTGTATTAAGATCAAATACATGCTTTTCTCGCAGTTCTGAGAGAAAAAGTTTTCACGTGTATCATACGGACACTTGTAAAGCCGATATGTTCAGATCTAGCTCGTTTCGGTCTAAAACAACTTGTCTCGTTGTATTAGGCACGAATAGATGTTTTTTTCGCGCAGTTATGAGAGAAAAAAGTTTTGACGCGTATCACACGAACACTTATAAAACCGATGTGTTCACATCTAGCTCGTTTCTGTCTAAAACAACTTGTCTCGTTGTATTAAGCACAATTCATGCTTTTCGCGCAGTTATGACAGAAAAAGTAAGTTTTGACGCGTATCACACGGACACTTGTAATACCGATGTGTTTAGATTTATCTCGTTTCGGTCTAAAACAGCTTGTCTCATTGTATTGAGCACGAATTCATGCTTTACTCGCAGTTATGAGAGAAAATGTTTTGACGCGTATCACACGGACACTTGTAAAACCGATGTGTTCTGATTTCGCTCGTTTCGCTCTAACAGTTTGTCTCGTTGTATTAGGAACGAACACATGCTTTTAACGCAGTTATGAGAGAAAAGTTTTGACGCGTATACACGGACACTTGTCACTTGTAAAACCGATGTGTTCAGATCTAGCTCGTTTCGGTCAAATACAGCTTGTCCCGTTGTATTAAGCACGAATTCATGCTTTTCGCGCACTTATGAGCGAAAAAGTTTTGACGCGTATCACACGGACACTTGTAAAACCGATGTGTAAAGATCCAGTTCGTTTCGCTCTGAAGCAGCTTGTCTCGGTGTATTAAGTTCAAATACATGCTTTTCTCGCAGTTCTGAGAGAAAAAGTTTGACGTGTATCATACGGACACTTGTAAAGTCGATGTGTTCAGATCTAGCTCGTTTCGGTCTAAAACAGCTTGTCTCTATGTATTAAGCACGAATACATGCTTTTCGCGAAGTTATGAGAGAAAAAGTTTTCACGCGTATCACAAGGAAGCTTGTAAAACCGATGTGTTCAGATTTAGCTCGTTTCGGCCCAAAACAGCTTTTCTTGTTTTATTGAGCACGAATTCATGCTTTTCGCGCAGTTATGAGAAAGATTTGACGCGTATCACACTGACACTTGTAAAACCGATGTGTTCAGATCTGGCTCGTTTCGCTCTAAAACAGCTTGTCTCGTTGTAATAAGCACGAATACATGATTTTTGCGCAGTTATGAGCGTAAAAGTTTTGACTTGTATCACACGGACACTTGTAAAACCGATGTGTTCAGATCTAGCTCGTTTCTGTCTTAAACAACTTGTCTCGTTGTATTAGGCACAATACATGCTTTACGCGCAGTTATGAGAGAAAAAGTTTGGACGCGTATCACATGGACACTAGTAAACCTGATGTGTTCAGATTTATCTCGTTTCGGTCTAAAACAGCTTGTCTCGTTGTATTGAGCACGAATTCATGCTTTTCTCGCAGTTATGATAGAAAGATTTGACACGTATCACACGGACACTTGTGAAACTAATGTGTCCAGATTTATCTCGTTGAGGTCTAAAACAGCTTGTCTCGTAGTATTAAGCCCGAATGCATGCTTTTTGCGCAGTTCTGAGAGAAAAAGTTTTTACGCGTATCACACGGACACTTTTAAAACCGATTTGTTCAGATCTGGCTCGTTTCGCTCCAAAACAGCTTGTCTCGTTGTATTAAGCACGAATGCATGCTTTTTGCGCAGTTATGAGAGAAAAAGTTTTTACGCGTATCACACGGACACTTGTAAAACCGATGTGTTCTGATTTCGCTCGTTTCGCTCCAAAGCAGCTTGTCTCGTTGTATTAAGCCCGAATGCATGCTTTTTGCGCAGTTCTGAGAGAAAAAGTTTTTACGCGTATCACACGGACACTTTTAAAACCGATTTGTTCAGATCTGGCTCGTTTCGCTCCAAAACAGCTTGTCTCGTTGTATTAAGCACGAATGCATGCTTTTTGCGCAGTTCTGAGAGAAAAAGTTTTTACGCGTATCACACGGACACTTGTAAAACCGATGTGTTCTGATTTCGCTCGTTTCGCTCTAAAACAGTTTGTCTCGTTGTATTAAGCACGAATACATACGTTTCGCGCAGTTATGAGAGAAAAAGTTTTGACGCGTATACACGGACTCTTGTCACTTGTAAAACCGATGTGTTCAGATCTAGCTCGTATCGGTCGAATACAGCTTGTCTTGTTGTATTAAGCACGAATATATGCTTTTCGCGCAGTTATGAGAGAAAAAGTTTTGACGCGTATCACACGGACACTTGTAAAACCGATGTGATCAGATCCAGCTCGTTTCGCTCTGAAACAGCTTGTCTGGTTGTATTAAGATCAAATACATGCTTTTCTCGCAGTTCTGAGAGAAAAAGTTTTCACGTGTATCATACGGACACTTGTAAAGCCGATATGTTCAGATCTAGCTCGTTTCGGTCTAAAACAACTTGTCTCGTTGTATTAGGCACGAATAGATGTTTTTTTCGCGCAGTTATGAGAGAAAAAAGTTTTGACGCGTATCACACGAACACTTATAAAACCGATGTGTTCACATCTAGCTCGTTTCTGTCTAAAACAACTTGTCTCGTTGTATTAAGCACAATTCATGCTTTTCGCGCAGTTATGACAGAAAAAGTAAGTTTTGACGCGTATCACACGGACACTTGTAATACCGATGTGTTTAGATTTATCTCGTTTCGGTCTAAAACAGCTTGTCTCATTGTATTGAGCACGAATTCATGCTTTACTCGCAGTTATGAGAGAAAATGTTTTGACGCGTATCACACGGACACTTGTAAAACCGATGTGTTCTGATTTCGCTCGTTTCGCTCTAACAGTTTGTCTCGTTGTATTAGGAACGAACACATGCTTTTAACGCAGTTATGAGAGAAAAGTTTTGACGCGTATACACGGACACTTGTCACTTGTAAAACCGATGTGTTCAGATCTAGCTCGTTTCGGTCAAATACAGCTTGTCCCGTTGTATTAAGCACGAATTCATGCTTTTCGCGCACTTATGAGCGAAAAAGTTTTGACGCGTATCACACGGACACTTGTAAAACCGATGTGTAAAGATCCAGTTCGTTTCGCTCTGAAGCAGCTTGTCTCGGTGTATTAAGTTCAAATACATGCTTTTCTCGCAGTTCTGAGAGAAAAAGTTTGACGTGTATCATACGGACACTTGTAAAGTCGATGTGTTCAGATCTAGCTCGTTTCGGTCTAAAACAGCTTGTCTCTATGTATTAAGCACGAATACATGCTTTTCGCGAAGTTATGAGAGAAAAAGTTTTCACGCGTATCACAAGGAAGCTTGTAAAACCGATGTGTTCAGATTTAGCTCGTTTCGGCCCAAAACAGCTTTTCTTGTTTTATTGAGCACGAATTCATGCTTTTCGCGCAGTTATGAGAAAGATTTGACGCGTATCACACTGACACTTGTAAAACCGATGTGTTCAGATCTGGCTCGTTTCGCTCTAAAACAGCTTGTCTCGTTGTAATAAGCACGAATACATGATTTTTGCGCAGTTATGAGCGTAAAAGTTTTGACTTGTATCACACGGACACTTGTAAAACCGATGTGTTCAGATCTAGCTCGTTTCTGTCTTAAACAACTTGTCTCGTTGTATTAGGCACAATACATGCTTTTCGCGCAGTTATGAGAGAAAAAGTTTGGACGCGTATCACATGGACACTAGTAAACCTGATGTGTTCAGATTTATCTCGTTTCGGTCTAAAACAGCTTGTCTCGTTGTATTGAGCACGAATTCATGCTTTTCTCGCAGTTATGATAGAAAGATTTGACACGTATCACACGGACACTTGTGAAACTAATGTGTCCAGATTTATCTCGTTGAGGTCTAAAACAGCTTGTCTCGTTGTATTAAGCCCGAATGCATGCTTTTTGCGCAGTTCTGAGAGAAAAAGTTTTTACGCGTATCACACGGACACTTTTAAAACCGATTTGTTCAGATCTGGCTCGTTTCGCTCCAAAACAGCTTGTCTCGTTGTATTAAGCACGAATGCATGCTTTTTGCGCAGTTATGAGAGAAAAAGTTTTTACGCGTATCACACGGACACTTGTAAAACCGATGTGTTCTGATTTCGCTCGTTTCGCTCTAAAACAGTTTGTCTCGTTGTATTAAGCACGAATACATACGTTTCGCGCAGTTATGAGAGAAAAAGTTTTCACGTGTATCATACGGACACTTGTAAAGCCGATATGTTCAGATCTAGCTCGTTTCGGTCTAAAACAACTTGTCTCGTTGTATTAAGCACGAATAGATGTTTTTTTCGCGCAGTTATGAGAGAAAAAAGTTTTGACGCGTATCACACGAACACTTATAAAACCGATGTGTTCAGATCTATCTCGTTTTTGTCTAAAACAAATTGTCTCGTTGTATTAAGCACAATACATTCTTTTCGCGCAGTTATGAGAGAAAAAGTTTTGACGGGTATCACACGGGCATTTGTAAAACCGATGTGTTCAGATTTAGCTCGTTTCGGTCAAAAACAGCTTGTCTCGTTGTATTGAGCACTGATTCATGCTTTTCGCGCTGTTATGAGAAAGATTTGACCCGTATCACACTGACACTTGTAAAACCGATGTGTTCAGATCTGGCTCGTTTCGGTCTAAATCAGCTTGTCTCGTTGTATTAAGCACGAATACATGCTTTTCGCGCAGTTATGAGAGAAAAAGTTTTGACGCGTATCATACGGACACTTGTAAAACCGTTGTGTTCAGATCTAGCTCGTTTCTGTCTAAAACAACTTGTCTCGTTGTATTAAGCACAATACATGTTTTTCGCTCAGTTCTGAGAGAAAAAGTTTTGACGCGTATCACACGGACACTTGTAAAACCGATGTGTTCAGATCTAGCTCGTTTCTGTCTTAAAAAACTTGTCTCGTTGTATTAAGCACAATTCATGCTTTTCGCGCAGTTATGACAGAAAAAGTAAGTTTTGACGCGTATCACACGGACACTTGTAATACCGATGTGTTTAGATTTATCTCGTTTAGGTCAAATACAGCTTGTCCCGTTGTATTAAGCATGAATTCATGCTTTTCGCGCACTTATGAGCGAAAAAGTTTTGACGCGTATCACACGGACACTTGTAAAACCGATGTGTAAAGATCCAGTTCGTTTCGCTCTGAAGCAGCTTGTCTCGGTGTATTAAGTTCAAATACATGCTTTTCTCGCAGTTCTGAGAGAAAATGTTTGACGTGTATCATACGGACACTTGTAAAGTCGCTGTGTTCAGATCTAGCTCGTTTCGGTCTAAAACAGCTTGTCTCGCTGTATATAGCACGAATACATGCTTTTCGAGCAGTTATGAGAGAAAAAGTTGACGCGTATCACGCGGACACTTGTAAAACCGACGTGTTCTGATCTCACTCGTTTCGCTCTAAAACAGCTTGTCTCTTTGTATTAAGCACGAATACATGCTTTTCGCGAAGTTATGAGAGAAAAAGTTTTCACGCGTATCACAAGGAAGCTTGTAAAACCGATGTGTCCAGATTTAGCTCGTTTCGGCCCAAAACAGCTTTTCTTGTTTTATTGAGCACGAATTCATGCTTTTCGCGCAGTTATGAGAAAGATTTGACGCGTATCACACTGACACTTGTAAAACCGATGTGTTCAGATCTGGCTCGTTTCGCTCTAAAGCAGCTTGTCTCGTTATATTAAGCACGAATACATGCTTTACGCGAAGTTATGAGAGAAAAAGTTTGGACGCGTATCACACGGACACTTGTAAAACCGATGTATTCAGATCTAGCTCGTTTCGCTCTAAAACAGCTTGTCTCGTTGTAATAAGCACGAATACATAATTTTTGCGCAGTTATGAGCGTAAAAGTTTTGACATGTATCACACGGACACTTGTAAAACCGATGTGTTCAGATCTAGCTCGTTTCTGTCTTAAACAACTTGTCTCGTTGTATTAAACACAATACATGCTTTTCGCGCAGTTATGAGAGAAAAAGTTTGGACGCGTATCACATGGACACTAGTAAAACCGATGTGTTCAGATTTATCTCGTTTCGGTCTAAAACAGCTTGTCTCGTTGTATTGAGCACGAATTCATGCTTTTCTCGCAGTGAAGTCGAGAGTTGGACGAAAACTCGTCTGGTCGGGGACGATCATAATAAAACTTAAAAGGAGGACACCGACCAAAAGTGAAAAACAAAAAACAACAAAATGACGTTTCGGCTCCCGTACGGGAGCCTTGTTCACAATGAGAAGGATTAGAAAGTGCATCAGGATTAAATACGTTTGAAAAGAGGGCGCAGGGAGCGTGCGTATACAGGAGTTAGATTTACAGTGTTGCGATTGAGGGTGCGTTTAGTCGTTTGAATGAATAATGATTCGAGGTGAAGGCGACGGTACAGATTCTTTTCAGTTTTCAGCACGTGTGCCCTACCCCAGTCAATATCGTGGCCAGTTGATACGGAGTGTTCGGCGATAGCATTAGAGTTCACTTTTTTGTTTTTAACGTCATTACAATGTTCTTTAGGCGTCTATTAAAATCACCAGTCTCGCCGATGTAGACGCTGTCACAATCAGAGCAGGGGACGCTGTAAACCACGCAAGGGTACTTTTCTTTGGGGAGAACGTCTTTGACGTTAACCAGCGCATGCCGAAGTTTCCTTGTGGGGACATGGGCAACGTGAACTTGGATTGTGCGCCGAATACGCGCCAAGGCTTCCCTTATTCCAGGTGTGTAGGGAACAGCGGCACGTTTCAGAGGGGACAACACGGGAGTTTCACGTGTCGGGCAAGATAACTGCTTTTCAGCGGATGCCACAAAAGCAGCTGGGTACTCGTTACGCGCGAGTTCTTGCCGTACAGTACCAAAGTCGACTGCCCGATCTTCCCGATCAGCGTCTACATCGGCGAGACTGGTGATTTTAATAGACGCCTAAAAGAACATTGTAATGACGTTAAAAACAAAAAAGTGAACTCTAATGCTATCGCCGAACACTCCGTATCAACTGGCCACGATATTGACTGGGGTAGGGCACACGTGCTGGAAACTGAAAAGAATCTGTACCGTCGCCTTCACCTCGAATCATTATTCATTCAAACGACTAAACGCACCCTCAATCGCAACACTGTAAATCTAACTCCTGTATACGCACGCTCCCTGCGCCCTCTTTTCAAACGTATTTAATCCTGATGCACTTTCTAATCCTTCTCATTGTGAACAAGGCTCCCGTACGGGAGCCGAAACGTCATTTTGTTGTTTTTTGTTTTTCACTTTTGGTCGGCATCCTCCTTTTAAGTTTTATTGTGATCGACCCCGACCAGACGAGTTTTCGTCCAACTCTCGACTTCATCAACCTTTGCCGGGCGTACGGCCAACCCATCGTCACAATCATCCGTCAGTACGTGTCCCTGGTCACCCGTGTCGCATCGTTCATAGGCCATCTTCAATTCAACCTGACGTGCAAGTATTTAGCACTTATTCCACGATCGCTTCGTTTGATTCGTCCCGTCTGCACACCCTTCGGGTTGAGCGTTATTGCGAAGGCTGAACGTTCTCTCCTCCAAGCCAGGATACTTGAATGCAATGAAAAGCTTAGAGCGATGGAAAATGAAGCCTTTTTCGCCCGCCGCCGCCTGGAATCCCGCTACCCGAAGGGATTTTCTAGAATTCAGCTGCTTGCCAATCATAAAGCAACCATGGTGTCTCGGTCCGCTGACCGTGCACACAATAACAAGTTACGTCAACTCCTCCCGCTCCCTTAAACTACAGAGAAAGCTGCGCCTTCAACGGTTGTCCATAACCTTTCATCTTATAAACCCAACAGCGCCGAGCTTTCTGTTTTAAGCCTGGGCCTAAATTTCAACACTGGACCTACCCTGGATGCCAAAAACTTGTGTGTGCCGTGGAAAACGCGGTTAACCAGGTTGAAACTTCGCGCCGAGATGAAGCTAGGACTCGTGCTGTCAGCGTCTTCTCCAGGTACCACCCGCAGAATCACACGTCCCCACTGACCACTGAACAGCGTGAAGCTGTGGGGAGCTTTCGCAAGAACATGGATCTTGTTATACTTCCAGCAGACAAAAAAACACGACAGTTCTTCTGGACCGCAATGACTACAAAAGCAAAATGCAAAGCCTACTGCAAGATGACGCCACCTACTCCCGTCTCGACAAGAACCCGACCGCAAAGGTGCAGCGCGCTTTACAAAGACTTCTTTCTGACGTGTTCAAATTCGTTCCTCCTTCCCACAAAGCACTTTACTTCAAACTGTTGTGCACGAATAGTTCCGCCCCCGCTCTTTACGGGCTTCCAAAGGTGCGCAAACCTGGTATGCCGATGCGGCCCATCGTAGACTACAGTCGTTCTCCTCTTCACAGTTTATCCAGCTACCTTCACCGCATCCTCAGGCCACTTGTCGGTCTCGTCTCAACACACGTACGCAACCCGACTAACTTCATCAAGAAGGTATGCAACGTATAACCGGACGATGACGAGTACATGGTTTTGTTTGACGTCAAGTCGCTTTTCACATGCGTTCCCGTTGACCTCGCCGTACAAGTGTGTTCTGCTGCCCTTGAAGCTGACAATTGTTTACCACAAAGGACCCCCATTGACATTCCAGATCTCCGCTGGCTCTTACAGTTCTGCCTGGACAACACTTATTTCGTCTTCCAAGGCTCTTTTTACCGACAACTTCAGGGCACACCAATGGGCGCCTCTATCTCAGTGACTGTCGCGAATCTGACTATGGAATTTGTTGAGCGCCGTGCCCTTGAAACATCCCCATCACCGCCAAGAATCTTTCTTAGATATGTAGATGACTGCTTCTGCCTCATTCAGAAAGATGATTTGCTGGCCTTTTCGTCCCATTTAAATTCCATTGAAGAAGCGATTGATTTCACCGTCGAAAAAGAAATTAATGGCGCGTTGCCCTTCCTGGACGTATTGGTAAAACGAAACAGTGGAAAGCTATCATTGAGCGTCTACAGGAAACCCACCCACACCGGAAGATACCTTAACTTCAAATCTGTGCACCCGGCTAACCAAAAGAAATCTGTTGCCACAACCTTGTTCAAACGCGCAGAATGCATATGCAGTTTTCCTGAAGATCGGGCAGTCGGCTTTGGTACTGTACGGCAAGAACTGGCGCGTAACGAGTACCCAGCTGCTTTTGTGGCATCCGCTGAAAAGCAGTTATCTTGCCCGACACGTGAAACTCCCGTGTTGTCCCCTCTGAAACGTGCCCCTGTTCTCTACACACCTGGAATAAGCGAAGCCTTGGCGCGTATTCTGCGCACATTCCAAGTTCACGTTGCCCATGTCCCCACAAGGAAACTTCGGCATGCGCTGGTTAACGTCAAAGACGTTCTCCCCAAAGAAAAGTACCCTGGCGTGGTTTACAGCGTCCCCTGCTCTGATTGTGACAGCGTCTACATCGGCGAGACTGGTGATTTTATTAGACGCCTAAAAGAACATTGTAATGACGTTAAAAACAAAAAAGTCAACTCTAATGCTATCGCCGAACACTCCGTATCAACTGGCCACGATATTGACTGGGGTAGGGCACACGTGCTGGCAACTGAAAAGAATCTGTACCGTCGCCTTCACCTCGAATCATTATACATTCAAACGACTAATCGCACCCTCAATCGCAACACTGGAAATCTAACTCCTGTATACGCACGCTCCCTGCGCCCTCTTTTCAAACGTATTTGTTCCTGATGCACTTTCTAATCCTTCTCAATGTGAACAAGGCTCCCGTACGGGAGCCGAAACGTCATTTTGTTGTTTTTTTGTTTTTTACTTTAGGTCGGCGTCCTCCTTTTAAGTTTTCTCGCAGTTATGAGAGAAAGATTTGACGCGTATCACACGGACACTTGTGAAACTGGTGTGTCCAGATTTATCTCGCTGAGGTCTAAAACAGCTTGTCTCGTTGTATTAAGCACGAATATATGCTTTTCGCACAGTTATGAGAGAAAATGTTTTGACGCGTATCACACGAACACTTGTAAAACCGATGTGTTCAGATCTGGCTCGTTTCGCTCCAAAACAGCTTGTCTCGTTGTATTAAGCACGAATAGAAGCTTTTTGCGCAGTTCTGAGAGAAAAAGTTTTTACGCGTATCACACTGACACTTGAAAACCGATGTGTTCAGATCTAGCTCGTTTCGCTCTGAAACAGCTTGTCTCGTTGTATTAAGTTCAAATACATGCTTTTCTCGCAGTTCTGAGAGAAAAAGTTTTGTCGTGTATCGTACGGACACTTGTAAAGCTGATGTGTTCAGATCTAGCTCGTTTCGGTCTAAAACAGCTTGTCTCGCTGTATTAAGCACGAATACATTCTTTTCGCGCAGTTATGAGAGAAAAAGTTTTGACGCGTATCACACGGACACTTGTAAAACCGATGTGTTCAGACTAAGCTCGTTTCGATCTAAAACAACTTGTCTCGTTGTATTGACCACGATTTCACGATTTGCGCGCAGTTATGAGAAAAAGGTTTGACGCGTATCAGACGGGCACTTGTAAAACCGATGTGTTCAGATCCAGCTCGTTTCGCTCTAAATTAGCTTGTCTCGTTGTATTAAGCACGAATACATACTTTTCGCGCAGTTATGAGCGAAAAAGTTTTGACGTGTATCACACGGACGCTTTTAAAGCCGATGTGTTCAGATTTAGCTCGTTTCGATCTAAAACAGCTTGTCTCGTTGTATTAAGCACGAATACATGCTTTTGCGCAGTTCTGAGAGAAAAAGATTTGACGCGTATCACACGGACACTTGTAAAACCGATGTGTTCAGATTTAGCTCGTTTCGCTCTGAAACAGCTTGTCTCGTTGTATTAAGCACGAATACATGCTTTTCGCGCAGTTATGAGAGAAAAGTTTTGACGCGTATCACACGGACACTTGTAAAACCGATGTGTTCAGATCTCAGCTCGTTTCGCTCTAAAACAGCTTGTCTCGTTGTATTAAGCACGAATACATACTTTTCGCGCAGTTATGAGCGAAAAGTTTTGACGTGTATCACACGGACACTTGTAAAACCGATGTGTTCAGATTTAGCTCGTTTCGATCTAAACAGCTTGTCTCGTTGTATTAAGCACGAATACATGCTTTTCGCGCAGTTATGAGAGAAAAAGTTTTGACGCGCATCACACGGACACTTGTAAAACCGATGTGTTCAGATCTAGCTCGTTTCGGTCTAAAACAGCTCGTCTCGTTGTATTAAGCAAGAATACATGCTTTTCTCGCAGTTCTGAGAGAAAAAGTTTTGACGCGTATCACACGGACACTTGTAAAGCCGATGTGTTCAGATCTAGCTCGTTTCGGTCTAAAACAGCTTGTCTCGTTGTATTAAGCACGAATACATGCTTTTCGCGCAGTTATGAGAGAAAACGTTTTGACGCGTATCACACGGACACTTGTAAAACCGTTGTGTTCAGATCTCGCTCGTTTCGCTCTAAAACAGCTTGTCTCGTTGTATTAAGCACGAATACATGCTTTTCGCGAAGTTATGAGAGAAAAAGTTTTGACGCGTATCACACGGAAGCTTGTAAAACCGAGGTGTTTATATAGAAGATGTTAGCGCAAAACTTAGACGAAGACAGAGAAGAAACACACAAAACGACAGACGAGCGCTCTCTGTCTTCGTCTAAGTTTTGCGCTAACATCTTCTATATCATGCAAAGCCAACTTGCCCGACAACACGCTCTTCCGAGGTGTTTAGATTTAGCTCGTTTCGGTCTAAAACAGCATGTCTCGTTGTATTAAGCATGAATACATGCTTTTCGCGCAGTTCTGAGAGAAAAAGTTTTGACGCGTATAACACGGACACTTGTAAAAGCGATGTGTTCAGATCAAGCTCGTTTCGCTCCAAAGCAGCTTGTCTCGTTGTATTAAGCCCGAATGCATGCTTTTTGCGCAGTTCTGAGAGAAAAAGTTTTTACGCGTATCACACGGACACTTGTAAAACCGATTTGTTCAGATCTGGCTCGTTTCGCTCCAAAACAGCTTGTCTCGTTGTATTAAGCACGAATGCATGCTTTTTGCGCAGTTCTGAGAGAAAAAGTTTTGACGCGTATCACACGGACACTTGTAAAACCGATGTGTTCTGATTTCGCTCGTTTCGCTCTAAAACAGTTTGTCTCGTTGTATTAAGCACGAATACATGCTTTTCGCGCAGTTATGAGAGAAAAAGTTTTGACGCGTATACACGGACCTTGTCACTTGTAAAACCGATGTGTTCAGATCTAGCTCGTTTCGGTCGAATACAGCTTGTCTCGTTGTATTAAGCACGAATACATGCTTTTCGCGCAGTTATGAGAGAAAAAGTTTTGACGCGTATCACACGGACACTTGTAAAACCGATGTGTTCAGATCCAGCTCGTTTCGCTCTGAAACAGCTTGTCTGGTTGTATTAAGATCAGAATACATGCTTTTCTCGCAGTTCTGAGAGAAAAAGTTTTCACGTGTATCATACGGACACTTGTAAAGCCGATGTGTTCAGATCTAGCTCGTTTCGGTCTAAAACAGCTTGTCTCGTTGTATTAAGCACGAATACATGTTTTTTCGCGCAGTTATGAGAGAAAAAGTTTTGACGCGTATCACACGAACACTTATAAAACCGATGTGTTCAGATCTAGCTCGTTTCTGTCTAAAACAACTTGTCTCGTTGTATTAAGCACAATTCATGCTTTTCGCGCAGTTATGACAGAAAAGTAGTTTTGACGCGTATCACACGGACACTTGTAATACCGATGTGTTTAGATTTATCTCGTTTCGGTCTAAAACAGCTTGTCTCATTGTATTGAGCACGAATTCATGCTTTACTCGCAGTTATGAGAGAAAATGTTTTGACGCGTATCACACGGACACTTGTAAAACCGATGTGTTCTGATTTCGCTCGTTTCGCTCTAAACAGTTTGTCTCGTTGTATTAAGAACGAATACATGCTTTTAACGCAGTTATGAGAGAAAAGTTTTGACGCGTATACACGGACACTTGTCACTTGTAAAACCGATGTGTTCAGATCTAGCTCGTTTCGGTCAAATACAGCTTGTCCCGTTGTATTAAGCACGAATTCATGCTTTTCGCGCACTTATGAGCGAAAAAGTTTTGACGCGTATCACACGGACACTTGTAAAACCGATGTGTTCAGATCCAGTTCGTTTCGCTCTGAAACAGCTTGTCTCGGTGTATTAAGTTCAAATACATGCTTTTCTCGCAGTTATGAGAGAAAAAGTTTGACGCGTATCATACGGACACTTGTAAAGCCGATGTGTTCAGATCTAGCTCGTTTCGGTCTAAAACAGCTTGTCTCTATGTATTAAGCACGAATACATGCTTTTCGCGAAGTTATGAGAGAAAAAGTTTTGACGCGTATCACAAGGAAGCTTGTAAAACCGATGTGTTCAGATTTAGCTCGTTTCGGTCCAAAACAGCTTTTCTTGTTTTATTGAGCACGAATTCATGCTTTTCGCGCAGTTATGAGAAAGATTTGACGCGTATCACACTGACACTTGTAAAACCGATGTGTTCAGATCTGGCTCGTTTCGCTCTAAAACAGCTTGTCTCGTTGTAATAAGCACGAATACATGATTTTTGCGCAGTTATGAGCGTAAAAGTTTTGACTTGTATCACACGGACACTTGTAAAACCGATGTGTTCAGATCTAGCTCGTTTCTGTCTTAAACAACTTGTCTCGTTGTATTAGGCACAATACATGCTTTTCGCGCAGTTATGAGAGAAAAAGTTTGGACGCGTATCACATGGACACTAGTAAACCTGATGTGTTCAGATTTATCTCGTTTCGGTCTAAAACAGCTTGTCTCGTTGTATTGAGCACGAATTCATGCTTTTCTCGCAGTTATGATAGAAAGATTTGACACGTATCACACGGACACTTGTGAAACTAATGTGTCCAGATTTATCTCGTTGAGGTCTAAAACAGCTTGTCTCGTTGTATTAAGCCCGAATGCATGCTTTTTGCGCAGTTCTGAGAGAAAAAGTTTTTACGCGTATCACACGGACACTTTTAAAACCGATTTGTTCAGATCTGGCTCGTTTCGCTCCAAAACAGCTTGTCTCGTTGTATTAAGCACGAATGCATGCTTTTTGCGCAGTTATGAGAGAAAAAGTTTTTACGCGTATCACACGGACACTTGTAAAACCGATGTGTTCTGATTTCGCTCGTTTCCCTCTAAAACAGTTTGTCTCGTTGTATTAAGCACGAATACATACGTTTCGCGCAGTTATGAGAGAAAAAGTTTTCACGTGTATCATACGGACACTTGTAAAGCCGATATGTTCAGATCTAGCTCGTTTCGGTCTAAAACAACTTGTCTCGTTGTATTAAGCACGAATAGATGTTTTTTTCGCGCAGTTATGAGAGAAAAAAGTTTTGACGCGTATCACACGAACACTTATAAAACCGATGTGTTCAGATCTATCTCGTTTTTGTCTAAAACAAATTGTCTCGTTGTATTAAGCACAATACATTCTTTTCGCGCAGTTATGAGAGAAAAAGTTTTGACGGGTATCACACGGGCATTTGTAAAACCGATGTGTTCAGATTTAGCTCGTTTCGGTCAAAAACAGCTTGTCTCGTTGTATTGAGCACTGATTCATGCTTTTCGCGCTGTTATGAGAAAGATTTGACCCGTATCACA